>DVXP01004180.1:0-10591 GCA_018235645.1 Junonia grisea
AAAGGCCGGCAACGCATTTTGTAGCTCCTTTGGTGTTGCAAATGTCCATGGGCGACAACATTCACTTTCCATCAGGTGATCTGTCAACTCGTTTGCCGTCCTATCCCATAAAAAAAACTACTCTACAACATTATTTAATTTGTTTCATTAATTAATTCATAATACACATTTGTCCCACGCCCTTGATATTTCTTATATCTTGTTCATATACAACAACATGTTCCTATCAACGCATTTTATATCTCCTCTGGTGGTATTACGTCCATGGGTGGTATTCTCTTACTATCTGGTGATCTGTCAGCTCGTTTGCCCCCTATCCTATAAAAAAATTCACTTACCACTACAACTTGGTTAAGTTATTACTGCGTTCTTAATCTTTACTTTACCAAATATAACGTAATTTTTTTGACTAGTGATCTATCCTAGAGAGAGGTAGACAAATGTTACATTTCCTATTAAATATTCCTAACAATTTTCTACACAGGTATCAACGCCATCCGGTGACAACGCGGACCGGAACCCGCTATCCGGTTCTTGCGAGTCGCTCGAACAAGCAACACGGCAGAGCTACATCCGCTCCGCCTTCGACAGCCTCAGCGGGAACACGGAGGATACTCCGCAGACTGGTAGGATGAAATAGCAAACATATTTACCACTCTATTTATACATATCAAAAAAAAATATATATCACACAAAACTTTATATTTTTCTTTTTATTTATATATTTATTCTCTATCTGCGACGTGACGTACATATTGACTGGCGACCACAGACCGGTCTGGTATATGTAGGTACAGACCAGCGTTGAAACTCACTTTACAATGATTTCAACATAAGTCGAGTGGTTTACTAATTTAGGCATTACATTCTCCGTGTCTCTTGTTATTTTGTATGTATGTATTTTTATGATCTGTAAAATGTGTATGTCCGAATAAAGATTTTTTCGATTTGATTTGATTTGAAATATAACTAAAACATAAACGAGCACACTCAACAGCCCACAGTAAAATCTTTTGATCTTGTGTCGGGGGTGAAACAGACACAATACAAACACAAACACCTAAACCACGACATCCATATTGAAAGAAGAAAGAAAGAAAAAAAAACTTTTATTGACATACACACAAATAAAGAAAAAAATATATACAAAGATGGATATAAAAACAACATAAACAATATTTATTGCCAATACAGATACAAAGACAGAGAGTCTGTCATGAGCGGGGATTGAACCCGCTATATGTGTTTGTCTATTTGGTCTGAGCACCATTGTGTTTTACATATCGAATCTCCGAATTATTCTCTATCCAAATATGTATAACTCAATATGTCAAAAAAATGACGCTTAGACCAAATAGCCTTTCAACAGTCGATATAAACCAGAACACTAACCAATCTACCGTGAGAAAAAGAAATAAATTAAATATTCTCTAACAAAAATATCATCTTATATCTTCATCCAGGTACGAAGTCGCTATCAGCTCAGCATCTATCTCGTGGTCCGAGGGATCCCGAAGCAGCTAGACGTCGTGAAGAGCTGCAGAGGAGGATCCTGGAGACACGACGGCAGCTGGAGAGCGTGAGTATTGTGAGGGGAGAGGGGGGAAATTGTGATTCAGTAAAAGTAATAATGTGGGATAGCTCTATACATAAGTTGAAATATCTACACTAATAAAAATGCCCCAACAATATGACCAAATAAAAAACACTTCTTCTTCCTAAAAATTTCCCGGATGTAGCCAGGGTCTGCTTTATTCTATTATTCTAGCCTAGGTATTGACAGATTACTAATTTTTATACAGAGCGATTGCCGTCCGACCTCCACGACTCATTTAGACTAGAATGTTTACCTACTATGAATAACGAACGTTATCAGGTGATTGTGATACCAACCGGGACCGACGGCTTTACGTGCTGTCCGAGGCACGGTGATCAGACCCACAAGAACCAGACATAGAAACGAGTGTTTGTATAAATTCAAACATCCGCCCCGAGCGGGAATCGAACCCGCGACCACCGCCGCTAATACCGCACTCAGCACCATTACACCAGAGCGGTCGTCAGCCAAATAAAAAAATACATAATTTTTATACCTCCACCAGGTGGCGTTCCGATCGAACCTCAAGTCGAGTCAATCGACCACCGACCTATCGTACATACCGGAGAAGGATGGTTCCAGACGCAATCGACCAGTGTCTATGGCAGTACCCAGCAATTCCAGGCAATACGGTGAGTTTATTATCTATGGTTTTATACATTTAAATGTCTTTTAAATAACGTTCTTAAACCCGAAACTTTCGCGCTATATTTAACTCGAAATGGCAGAAGCCGAGTCGAATTAGTATTTCTGCCGTGCTAAGCGATATCTCAATAATAGCTATTTAAATAAAACTACTTTAAACGGATTTCCTTTACAGCGTTCGTGGTCACGGGTAAACAGTCTACCCGTGACCACGAACGCTGTAAAGTGCTCGAAACGTCGAGATGATAAAAAAAAAATTATCAAAAAACTACTTGATATTTAAATTACAATAAGAAAGATAGGATGTTTTTAAGTAAACGGAATCAATGTTAACTATTGTTGTGTATTCCTTACTAACAAAAAAATTGTTCCCCCTCTAACGCTGCCCAGGATTCCCTAACCCATGCCCCGAAGAAAATCTAGACAGCTTGTCGACAAACTATTTCGATAGCCTCAACTATCAAAACTTGGACTATCGCAACAAAAACCCTTACGCCATTCCCGCGAATCTAAACCATAAAATGATACCCGAATATTATGACAATACTCCCCCTTACATACCCCCTAGGGTTAACTTAGAATCTGGTCAAAATCTTAAAAGAAACAGGAATCTACCGCCCACTACAAAACCGGTTATTTTCAAGGAGAATATTTCTCAAAAGCAGAATATGGCGTTCACTATAGATATGGGTAAAAAGCCTGGGTCCAAAGTTTTTAATAGACTCTTTCCGACCGCTTGCGAAGATAAGGAACCGCCTAAAATTCCGCCCCGTAATTTTCATTTGAATCTCAATGAAAAACCGCAGCCGAAAACGCCTAAGCCAAATGCTAGAAGCATATTTAAGAACTATAAATCTTGCCCGGTTTCGCCCGTCTCCGAGGAGTGCAAATGGGCGGATAAAGTTGTCCAAAATCAGAGTAATAATCAAAAATCTGACAAACCTAAAGAGGTTACTGTCGATCCGAGGAAAAGAAATTCGCTAAGCTTCTTTGTGGGTTTGGAAAGTAAAATTAAAGATAGTCGAAATATCGTTGATACGATTAAGAGCGATACGGAGAAAATGATAGCGGAAATAACAAAAAAGTACGGTGATTTAGACGAATTTGAACCCAATGCTCAGAATGACTTAGACTTACAACCGACTAAAGAAGTTGAAGAGAGAGAAGATGGGAATTTTTCATCGGATTCTCTCGAAGATTGCAGCTTAAGTCAGGACGTTAGCTGTAAAAATAAGCTATACTCCAAAAAGATATGTAAAAAGCATAATAAAACGAGCGGCATGCCTCGCAGAGCGGTTTCGAATTACGAAATTTATGGTACATACGACAAACCGACCATACCCGCTAAACCGGTATGTGTTTCACAAAAGAGTTCAACTTTACCTAGAAATATGCCTTCCAATTTAGATGATATTATTGACGAAGACATGAATCCGAACTACTCTATGTATAGATGTCAAAGTGTGTTAACAAAACGTTGTGTTACGCGTTCAAATGAATCCATGTTAAGTGATCATTCTAATTGCTCAAGTGTTTCAAATGAAATTTTCTTGAAATATGGTAATGAGGTTGCTTTCCAACAAGCGAAATTTACAGATAGTAGGTACAATTTAAATGATTCTCAGAACTGTTCGTTTGAAAATATAAACGAACCTGATATGCGATATCTAGAAAACCATAGACATAGTAGCGCTAGCTTCTTCCTAAATCAGAAGAAATATATGAAGTCAAGCTGTAGTCAAGAATCCGTGTTATCAGATGAGTTCATTGATAACGATAACCAGTTATCAAGAACTAACTGTAATTCTTTAGAAAGCGTTTTGTCTGATGATTCTGAATGTACGAAAAGTGCGCCACTAGAAATGTTATTCGAAGGTGCTAGAACATTACGACATAGAACTAATCCAGTGGGAGTGCCTAACAGTCAAAGTTGCTACGAATTCGACAATTCATCGAAGAGCTACGGTTCCAGTCCCAATAATGTACCTTATTTAAGCGGTTATATGTATAATAACTATATAGGTGAAGGATCTAGTCCCAGGACTGATTATAAGGATCAAGTCCCAGTGGTAATAAGTCCAAAACCGCCGATACAAAAGGTGTATGGATTTGAAATACCAACAGCGGAATTTTCTGGACACAAAACTGTGACAAGATCCAAAAGTTTATACGATTCCGCGTCAAAACAACCGCCGCCAGCCAAAAATATAGCCTACTACTTCGATGGTAGTAATATACAGCAATATAGTAAAGAAAAGAAAAAGACGGATGAGATACCGCGACTAAATCAAGGAGACTACATGGCGAATACGAGTAAATCGCTCCAACCAAAGTTTTCAGAGAAACACAAGTATAAGAGTGAAATGGAAGGCTGTGACCAAAATACCATGGTTAAGTCGAAGAGCTGTAGCTTCGAAGTCGTCCTAGAACCGGCATCCAAACCGAATCCATTGAAAAATCTAATGGAAAAACGGAATTCACATGTCAAGAAAAATCTTGAAAAATTCGAAGAGCAAATACGAAAGAATACTCAAACTAAAGTTAATAAGAATCAACTGAATAAAGAGAAAGCAAATGTAGCGAAGTATAATAACGCGACAAAGAGTCTAGAAAGAGATTCGAGTCAGAAGAATAATAACGTTAAAATCACAATGGAATTCGTTCCGCATAAACCTCCCAAACCAATCAAACGTACATCTTCTATCAAACTTAATAATAGATTAAAAGCTGGTTTGGATAAATCGACTCTCAGCTCTTCCATATCTTCGCAATACAAAGCGAAATTAGATGGCTTACAAAACAAAAACTATATTTCTAATAGGAAGCAAGAAGACAAAAATTCGAATTTAGAAGAAACGCCAGATAATTCTGAGAAAACATTTGATGTTTTCGTTAAAGAAAAAGATGTGAATGAAAATAGATCTGAAATGCAATTGGACAGTCTTGAAGTGTACGCAATGCAAAGAATTGAAAGGATGAAACACGTTAGCATGGACTCCTTAGATGTTATTGAGGATAATCACGATTTCGCCAAAGATTCCTTAGACTATTACGCGGAACAAGATAATAAGTACTACAGCAAGAATAATAAAGATCAAAAGAATTTCAAATTCGCCAAAAATGATTTAGATACGCCTTCACATAGTCGCCAAAATATAGAAGCAAAAGAGAACATAGCGCCCGAAGATAGCGATGAAGTTAAAAAGTTCAAATACATTGAACGTAAACTGGAAATTATAAACAAATTAGTCGAAATGGAAGAACGTAAGATATTGCAAGAGAAAATACTAAAAGAATGGCGCATGAGACCCTTAAAAGCTAACATCAATGACGGTAAAGGTGTGGTTAAAGTTTTATCAAGAAAATTTGAAAAGTTAGCCACGAAACAGACTACTGTTCCCAATTTTGCGTCTTTAACGTTAGAAGAAGTGGATACTGATACGGAAAATTCTGATCAGAAGGAAATAAAACGTAACCTGAGTCTACCAGATATACTAGACACTGATCAAATAGGACTAACAGTTGAAGGCATAGATGTTTCCAACGAAGCTGGTAATGAAAATATTGAACCAGATGTATCTGAACCGCAAGCACAATTAAATAATACATTTCAAAACATTGTAAAACCTCCAAAATCGCTACCACAGAGAGTGTACAACGAAATGGTTATACCGAAAACAGATGTGCATTTAGATAGTGAGAATTACGAATCATCAACTACAAGTTCTAGCTGCACAAATTCGCCGAAAAGAATGTCCTTTTATGGGTTCAACAGACCAAAAACACCATTTAGGAAGATAATTCGAGTCCCAGCACCAAGATTGTATATGGATAACCAATATATTGCTTCAAATCGTATACGACCTGTGTTAAATTCGGGGAATGCCGTAAGGGGTTTAGTCCGAAAGTTGCCGCTAGCGCCGGTGCTACCGTCGAAATTTTATCCCATACAAGGTTGGAGTGCATGCACATAGATGTCGTGCCGAACCGTTTATTTTGCGCTTTGATTCTAGATTTTTCTTTGGTCCTCTTTATGATGTTTTTAGGAATAGTTTTAGGTTATTTGTGATATTTTGTGAGGGATTTTTTTCATGTGTTTTTGATCAGTCCGAAATATGTGTACCATCAAAATGTGTCAATTTTGCACGTATAGTTGACTTAGCGAAATGCGTGCGTTTAGACATACAATTTCACTTGCCTAAAAATGACTTGCATGCAAGCTACTGGCACGTTTTTGATTGTACTTATGTTTCGGACTATATGGTTAGTTATTAAAGTATAATAATTATGTACTTCACAACACGTCACAAATCATTGTTTTAATTATTTTGCGTCAGCATGAAGCATTGATTTTCGTTGCGATGATGCACGGTTTTTTGATAAAGTGATTTTTTGCTTTGTTTGTTTATTTTTAAGTTTGGTCAAACGTTGGTATATTATCGTATATCTGATAGATAGATTAGGTACTTATTCAATCGCAATTTTGAAATAGCTATTTGAAATTATGATATTTACTAAATATTGTAGACTTTCTTAAATGGACGTATACAGAAAACAGTTCTTAGTATCCAAAATAAATTTATTGCCCAACTAAAACAGTAAGAAAAAAATGCAAAATTTTATTTAGTTGTTTATCTTATTTAGACCATTATTAAGCGTCAATGTCACGATATTTTATTAAGTCGGTTGAACTCTCCAATTCAACTGGGATGTTTCCAATATTATCGGCTGACGTTTGTCCAAACCATACGTTACGCGATGCATGTCTAGCATAAAAAATGAGCATATGTAATCGATGTGACAGCGCGTAATCACCTGTCACCCTCGGACGGCGAGGAGACCGGCATGAGGCGCGCGATATCGCTCTCCGACCTCGCCGCCAAGCCGCTGCCGGCGCCGAGGACGCCGCAAGGTAGGAGCGGTGATAGTGATGGTGATGGTAAATGGTAGATGGTAGATGGTGAGGGGACGACATGATGCGTGCGATATCGCTCTCTGACCTCGCCGCCAAGCCGCTGCCGGCACTGAGGACGCCGCAAGGTAGGAGCGGTGATGGTAGATGGTAGATGGTAAAGAGACGCCTCAAGGTATGAGGGGTGGTGGTAGTATTAGTAGTGGTGGTTGATGGTTAAAGTTGTAGTAGTATTAGCTAACACACACCAACTTCGAGGAGATGAGACAAGGTTTGAAACGTGCAGTTTGTGGTAAAATGTAACGATAATGGTATATGGTTGTAGGTGTAAGGTGGTATTCGTAATATGGTATGTGGTGGTGTTATTTGCACTCGTGTCATTGAAGTTACTTGATTCACGCATATAATGTAATTAAGCTTTAAAAGTTTCATATTCTAAATATTGCTAGAAGTGTTTTTTCTGTTTGTATTATTTAGCACTTACTAATGTAATCAGTATAACGCAGTTTTGTATCATTTAAGTGGCCTTCTAACTATTGGCGATGAGCAGATTCCCTAGCGGCGACTCACAGAACTAGCGTAAGACAGATACTGTTAAGTGTCTAGTGTCAGGTACTTTTTAAACGTGGATTAAATATGGAATTAAAGACACTAAATTAAGAACTAACTAACTAAATATGGAATCGGATTACTTTCCAGGTGCTACAAAACAGTCAATACTTTTTTAGATTTCAATCTAACTTCAACCTAACGAAGAGATCTTATAGTATGTTCGACTACCTTGTAAATGTCCAACAACGAAATTATATCACTGATTGTTTTAAAAACAATTAAAAGATAAACTCGGATTGTTTCCCACATATTTGTTCGAAAAGTATCTTGTCATTTCTGTCCTATACTAGTTCCGCAAACCGCCGCTAGGGAAATTTAATCGCCACCAATATATATCTATCTAACTTAACCAAAAAAATAGTTTTATTATTTACTTTGTGTAATTCGTATTGCAAATACATGCATGTCTACTTTAAGTTCTATTAATAGGTACACTAATAAATAAGTAGTTATTAGAGCTTGATTAATCATTAACAACTATCATTATTACACTTATAAAATAATTGTTGTTTTTACAAAGAAAACTTCACCTTAATTGAACTTATTACAGAGTTTTATAAATAGTGTAATTGTTTGATGTTTTGAAATTCTAACTTTTACTTGAAATAACGTTAAAGTATAACTTAACCATGGTTTTTGAAACTTACATATACAGACTTGTCATTTAGCTTATTTCTTTTCAATTTTGATAACGAAATATAACAAAAATTACCAAATTTTAAAATGACAAAAAAATCCCCTATATCGTACTACCTAATTATCCCTACAGCCACATCGAAACCGGCTCAGCCATCGAATAACACGAGCAAATCGCCGAGCGGCTTCGTGCGACCGGCGCCGCGGTACAACAACAAGTCCAATATGACCAGGAGTTCCAGTGTCGGCGTGTTGAATAATCAGGTATGTTGTTTATAAGTAAATAGGTTATGAAATGTAAAAGAAATGTTTTATTAAACTACGGGATTTCAAGGATCCTTGAAAAAGACCGCGCCAGACGCGGTCTATAGTCGGACAAACCGACCTTTATACGTGAGTAATTATCCCGTAGTTTAATAAAACATGGATATATACCGCGTTAGTTTTTATAGTGCAAAAAAATGATTAATCGCCATGTCGATTTTTTGCTAACATCACCTATTTTGTGTCAAGAAATCCTGCCAGTATGCCTGTCGACATGCTTTTCTGTACAATAAATGTTTACTGTAAAAAAATGCCATATACATGATTGCCAAGTTTTTTGTGCCTAATATATGATTCTAAACGGTTTTGATGTAACATACAATAGAATTTTGTGCCACAACTTCCTTTCTAAATGACACAATAAGCAAACAGCAAATAATCATGATGGTATATTCGATTTTTGATTTTTTTTTTAATAAATAAAATGTACTCCCCAAACCATACTTAATCCTTCAAATGGTTCCAGAGCGACTCAGAGTCGGACCCCCAACCCCACCGGCAACAGCCCCGAGCGCAGGGATTGATGCGACCCACAATTTCCTCCGCCAACAAGGCAGCCGCCAACACGGCCAGGCGACGGGGGTTAGCCAATAATTATGGGGCAGGTATGTGAAAACAGATAAAAGGGGGTGATTTTGAAGAAGTGCCCAAAAGTTAGTCTTTAGAGTTGGTAGAAATTGGGTACACGTTGGTCGGAAAATGTTGTATTTGTGTTTGCTAGAAGTTGTGATATGTTGACCCAAAAATTTACGTAAATGAGACATGGTTATTCTCAAGAATTTTGCGTAATTTTAAATTTTTTAAATACATCGTAAATGGTCTTTTCGTACTTTGAAGAAGTTTACACTATTAATGCTTACACATTCTTAACTATGCTACAACACTATAACTATGTGATTGTTTTGTTTGTTTGAATGTTTTGGGCATTTCTACAAAACCAAACTTTAGTTCTAAGTCATTAAGTATAAATAATTTAGGTTTACTGTCACTGTGATTAAAAGATAGTTGATTAAGTTAACATGATAGATTAGATTTCATCTTTGGTGTAGCTAATGTCTTTCGGCAATAAATTATTGATACAAAAAAGAAAATTTGATTTGTTTCTAACAGAAAATATTAGTTTTTTTAAAAAGTGAAAACTTCTTTAGCGGCGTTGAGCACTTTTGTGGGATGGGTAAAAAGTGTGAACTCGCGTCGGGTCACGTGGGCTGAACGAAGAATCGTTAGACGGTTGGAGAGTAGTGTTGTAACATCGAAATCGGTTAATTGAACATTCGATTGTTTTAATTCGATTGTCGATATTTTTTAATCGATTGTAAGGGTTTTCATTAAGTAAAAAATCGATTATTTTTAAATCTATTTTTATAAAAAATTGGTTTAATTTTTTTTTTATTCTTCCATCAGATTAATGTGTCTATTATTATGCATCTTTTCAAGATCTTTCTTATAATACGGTCATACAATTTAAATGAAATGAAAATTAGAATAACTATGCAACTATTTTTTGTATAGTATGTTTTATTAGGTTTTTTCAAAGAGTCCATTCCAACTAGCTACACCAATAGATATAAAGCCTTTAAAATCTAAATTAATTAAAACATATAATATTCTTTTATTTTTTAATTATCGTCGAATAGTAATAAATGTCCTGATTAATTAGGCAGTTCTAACTTTTAGAAGGCTTGCCAGAATTTTAATAGATTTAGGCGGTGTTACTGATTGCAAAAATTTAATGTTTAAAAATAAACGAATTTATTAAAGTATGAAGAAATTTTAAGAATTTGGTGGGGTTTCCTTTAAAAGGATGTATTTTTGGGATGTAGCAGTGAGTGAAACATTTATTTATATTTATTAGAAAACCTCTT
>DVXP01004181.1:0-10591 GCA_018235645.1 Junonia grisea
ATGAAAATAGGACATTATATATACCCCCACTATCAGTGGTCGATAATTAGCGATCCGGTAAAGAAAGCACGGCTAGCGAATTAGTTAATTACGTGTTGTTGTGATGTCACATTTTATTTTTCTTTATTATTATTAAAAAAGCTTTAAATGGTACTATATCGTAGTAAACATCCAATTAGGTATATGATTCATTGCCCAAGATGTTGGTACCAATGAGGTATTTTCATACTCTCAATAAAATAAATCTCAAAAACTAAAATAAATTATTATCTAACATTAGCTTTCGATATTAATAATAATCAATTCCTAATGTTTAACAGTAGAAATCCTTAATTCAAATTGAATATGTATTTATTTATTCATTTTTTTTTTTTATTATTTTTCTTGCTACTAAATTTTATATACCTATTTCAGTTATTAACATTTTTTTTTCGTTACACTTTTTATTTATTTTTTATTTTTTTTACATAATTTTTAATACCAAAGTACTACAAGTAGACTATTTATTTATTTTTAATAGTTTTAGTTCTTCTTTTAAATACTACAAACTTCGAATATCTATAAAAGACTGTCACGTAACTAAAGATAGCGAAACCTTATATTATTTATAATTAGTAAAAAGACAATTAAATACCATAAGTATCTCATCTCTAAGCATTTTTAATTATGTCACTTATAACGTTAATATATTAAATAAATTATTTCAATAATATTAAGGTAAGGGTAATTCCGAGGTATTCGAAAAATGTCTTAATGTATAATATATTCATAAGTTTGTTTTATTCTAGATAGGTTGAATAATTAATTAAGCCGATTTTTCGAATATCTCAAAATTATATTCGACGGTTACATTATTCAATTAAATCGCGGTAGATACATTTTTTTTATTTAATACTTCTAGATATGCTAAATTATAAACTGACCTAACTATTATTGTTATTACACATATTTTTTGTAATTTATTGTAATAAAACATGTTATTTTCCGAATGAAAATAGCCGCCACCTGGCGTTAAATTACATCAATTGCTTCGTAAGCATCTTTGAAAACGTTTTCTGTTGTACTGGAACGAACTACAACATAGGCTACTATCAAACTCGCTTTATGCGTGTGTGTTGAATTAAAATGTGAGAATTATATAAAAATAAAATAAATTAGTTAAAAATAGAGTTCAATTTATTGAGAACTTATTTTAAATATACACACATATTTATTTAAAACGATATTATTGAACATGTAGCATTCGTAGTCTCTTGGTACTGAGAGAGCCGTAGTCATTTACGTTGTAAGTCGAGAATTTTCTGACAGATGGCGCTGTTGTATTAAAATAAAATGAACCGCTGAATTTTATATTAATTTCATTCTTATTTTATACGATAAAATAGCTTATATATAATCAATTTTTGAAAACCTAACGGCTGTCCTATCTAAGTTAACTCAAAAGTTATCTAATTCCTAAAATCGATATAAGTTCCATATTTTTAAGACACATTTTCCAGTAGCAGTTTTAAGACAGTTCTATTTGATTTTTTTTGAGTTAGCTCCCTTTCGATTTGCGGATGTGATTTCATAATTTGTTTAACTTTAGTAAGTTTATAACCATTTGTAATGGTAGGTAGGTATTTATATTTCTATACCCCTTTATTATTGCCAATAAACTACAAGTCCATAAAAGTAAGACGGGCTCAGTTATATTCACGTGGAAATTTAAAGATTTACGTCCCGTTGCTCTTCCCATACCACGCTTACATACCACGCTCATCCATAACTTAATGTTGAATTTGCATGAATCAGATATCCTTCCGAAATCTGAGCTATGTTTTGAAGCCTAGCCGTAGCTTGAGAATCTTGAGATGGACACTATCTACTGGATCATCTCGGCTCAAACAATATATATCCACATATCGCGCCCCCAAATCTGAAACGGAGCTAACTCCAAAGTCAACTAAAATTGTTGACTATTCCTAAAATTGACATAAGCTCTATAGTTTTAAGATATACACACTCGAATATATACTGGAAGTATTTGAATTTTTTGAGTTAGCTCCCTTTAGATTTAAGGGTACGATATGTGTTAAAACTAACGAGATCGCATTTACCCAAACAACATTCATCTAATCCAAAATATATTCAACAAATGGCCATATAACCGAAGTCGCGCTTGAAAGCTGTTAAAAATAAAATATATTTATATTTATAGAAAAATATTGAATACAGGATCATATTTAACAAGACGAAAAAACTTTTGAATTATGATACAGTTAGGTATAATAGTTCCCTCGATAGGAGTGAGAGCAAATGCTAGGTGCATGAAGTCCTAAAGAATTGGAAATAATTTAATAAATAGTGTAATTCAATTAACTGACTTCAATAAACGAAATGACATGTAGCAAATTGGTTATAAAATGCATACATGCATGTGCGTACAAATTCTTCTGTTTCATAAGATACAAATACATCAGAAACTTTTATTTTGTAACCGAGGCCATATGTGTACCACATAAATGTACTACCACGAAATACTTTGAAATCATTGCTAAGGCAACAGTTGACGAATGTGGAATATTTCGCCAAAGTACTTTTACTGTGGCCTATGCTTGAGTTTGCTTATATTGAATAAACGTGAGTTGAATAGTAGAATAGGGTTGTCACACCCGCCAGAATATATACGAATAAATAAACTAAAATGAAAGTAAATTCAAATATATTATTTCAAATAACTACATTTTCCATACTTGTTTACTCTAATAAATATATGAGTACATATTGTATTAAGAGGCGGGGCCTATTTATTAAAAAGGGTCCAGTGAGAAACTGTCAATAATCATTAGTGAGGGATTAACCTATTCTTTATTTTCTCTAGCTATAGAATAGAATGCTTCCTACTTGTTTTCGTTTATTTGACTTCTTAATCACTTTGTTTACATCGGTACACAGTTATCTGGTGTAAACACAATACAATGCACATTAACATATTTACCTGCTATATTTTGTTTTCAAATCTTTTGTTACTTTTTGAGCTAAATATGTAGACGGATATGATATAAAAATGTTGTAAACAAATTAATCTTATGGTAGCAAACATATTAGTCATAATATGTATCTACAGAATGGAACTATTAATTATTGCCTAGTCATTAATAGGTACTACCCAATTATTATTATATAACATTTCGTAAATATTATGAATTTTAAAGTATAAACAAAGAAGTTACTGCTTAAGCGAGTCCGTCTGGCTTTGCAAGGGATAAATTAAAGTTTAGCCTATGTTTTATTTATTTTATGAGCTTTTTAATGGTGAATTTTGAAATCGGTCATTTAGTTTTCGAATTTAATCATTACTTTCATACATACAAATTTTTCCTATTCATAATAATATTATAGATATAGATATATATTGTTGCTTCAATTAATCTTGTGTTGTAACATAACTTTTAAGAAGATAGTATGTACTATGCTACCTATAGAAATGAAATGATTACCTCGGTTCAAATCAAAATAATAGGCACATATTTGTAATATTAAAAACCAAAAATTAATCTAGTAATTTCTTTATTTAATCAAAAAATAAATAAAACATCGAAAAATTAAATCGCAGTGGCAACCCTACCCGCCGCCGGAGATCATCAATCATGCCGAAGACAATCACAACCGGCGGCGCATCTGCCGCTCGTCGCGCTACCATCGACACTCGATCCCATCACTAGCCTAGTGCTGGGCAAACAGCTAGGGATGCGTAATCGGTAATTATACAATCGATATATTAATAAATTCTGATACACTGCTATTATTTAAAAAAAAAAATTGAAAATTTGAATATAATATTATGATAAAAGCAATGTTACAAAATAAAAATAATATTAAAGTTATACAAATTGCGTAATTTAATCTAAAATATTAATTTTGGTGATTATGCTCATTAGTCTTTTAAAATTATCATTAAGATTTATTTGTAAGTGATTGTTAAGTACGCTCCAAGTATTGGATAATCTACTGTAATTGGAATCGTAATTAATCAGTTTATCATGAATACTATAATTGCATTAGCTTTAAATTTAAAATTGCTTTAATCGCCTAAATTATTATACCAAATTTCGTATCTACGCAAATGTTTAATACTGACTTTTTATTATAACCATTCGTCTTTTATGAAAGAAACTTAATGTATAACGTCTTAAGCATAACATTATTTCATTATACGTAGGTACAGCGTTTCATTATAATAAATTGTGCTCAACCCTCTCTTAAGCGGGACTTTTAATCCGGCAGCCGTATTCACCTTGTTATTTCCTCATAAAAAATTACTTTCAATATATCACTAGTGGAAAATTCTAATATCGCAGCGTATACTGTGCGTCTTAATATTTTTTTTCTTCTTTGTCGCATGAAAATGACATTCTGGCGTCACGTGTGACATTGATGAAAAAATATAAAAGAAATGACGGGATCGACGCGATGCGACCCACTCATATTGTGTTCTTTGTTTATATACGTTTAGAATAAGATGCTCCTTGTACCCACATGTTCCCTTTGACATATTACTGTGAGGTATATTCTTATCGCGGTCGACTTATTGCTAGAACGCGAACTGTTTCTTCTGAACTTATTTTCGTAAGGAAGTTGAGAAAATATACAAATGTTATTGTTATAAGGTCATTCAATTTACGAATCGTAATCCAAAACTAATTCCATTGTTATATTGCGGTAATTTTGAAAAAATATATATATTTTATTGATTACCAGCTAATATTATTATTTTACCTTATTTTATATTATTTGTAATTTTATTGCTCGTAAAACAGGCCTTGTTTATGAAGAGGGCGGACCTCTGCTTTCATTGAAAAAAAAATGCATAACAAAGTTACATATAAGCTGTTTCAAAATCCAATTACAATTAAAACCACATACATATATATCATAGTATCACCACCTTTTCTCTTGTTCATCCGTTCACATCCTATGGTCATTACATGTATTGTTTTATACAGAATTTATTACATAATATATTCGATACAAAGTCGGTTCGCGTCGGATCGCGTTTGACAAATGGCTATCATTATTTGACAGACGCGATCGGAGACATCGCGTCAACATGCCGTCTTTTGTTTTATTAAACACACCCCCGCCCTGTATCGGTTTATGACGAATTTATATGTAATACCTACGTTTTTTTATTGATTGATGTATCAAAATATCTAGACCATGTCATAATATGGTATAATAATTAATAAGCACAGATTATACCTACACATATGTATAATCTGTGCTTATCAATACTTTAAGTTATTTTTTTGAATATCTTAATTTTCAATTCAAATATCGGATTTAATTCCAGAAACTAAAGTCTTCGTACCGACTTCTTATTTTAAATAAGCTAAAGAAATGCCTACTTAACAGTAAAACCGAAAGAAGTACCCAACTTAGTCATTTTTATATAACGTGGTTTTTGAGTTTATTTGGACACGAAACAATCAGGAATATCATTACTTATAAATTTATTAAAATATTGTATTTTTATAAATATTTTTTTTTTCTACACTGTTCTCCTTAGTCCTTGTTTTGTATGGAACCTACGTATATCTATCATAATCTGACATTGCAAAGTTTACTTTATTTGTTACACATTTTGTGCAATAAATTCTCACTGCTGTAATTGATTACTTAGTGATTCACCCTATTAATTAGTTCTATTGCATAATTACTTAGTGCCTACTCACGAACAAATTAAGTATTGAATTGAAATTACTTAATTACTTATTAGATATCTTCGAACTGATTCACTGATTCCGAATTCAGTTAATTGGTACTTTTGTAAAGCTCCTTTAAAAGACTTAATTAACGAATCGATTTGTTGTTAATATTAAATTATTAATCGTCATTAACATTCAGGTCAACAAATGTAACAAAAATTATTAGAAAATGCAACAAAAGACCCCTAAAATCGTGGCTCATTCGCCGTGAACTCTCAACCGCAGTACATCGTAATAGCTTCTACTTAGTTCCTTTATCGATGATTAGTATCCTTGTAAACCGTCGAGCGAGGAGAGCCCGTGATAAATAGTCAAAGGCTGGCGATAGGCCAACCTCGCGGAATAATCAAATTTTGTACTTCACGTTGCCTTCGAGAGCTCCATGCCGCTGCCGTGTCTTTTATGGATTTTATTCCCCCTAACAAGATGCTCGGGGTTTCGTTGCGGTTGCTTGAATTAAATTGTCGTTGATAAAGTCTTCGCGCGCGCTCTGTTATTTCCTGTTGAAGCCTACAATAGATAATAAATGGAGAAAAGGGTACAGAAATGCTATCTAAACTTTTAAAAACGAAACGTTAATGATATATTTGTAGAGATATTCATCATGTACCACGTTTTTTGAATTCATTAAAAAGGTGTCATGAGTTGTCAGAGTGGGAATGATGTGTTTATTTGAACTGAAGTTCACTGCTCATGTTCGGCTAACAATCTTTATAAATAAACCGAACCCATTGCCTATTCATGACCGGGCAGAATTTGCCCCCCTCCCCGCTGTCAGCTCACCCCCGTATCAAACAAGCCCCTTCATGTCAAATACTCCGCGCCCCGCGTCTGTCAAACTCTTCGCCAGCGTTTGACAGGGATCCTCCCTAGCCCGCGGGGCGGTGGAGTGCCACCTTGCGCGCAATCCTGCCAAGGGAAAATTAACATTAATACGGTGTTGTTAAAGTTTAAAATTGAATTACATTTCAGTGTACACCCCCGCCGGTCGCGGTGCTGTCACGAGTCTAGGTGCAGGCGCCACGTCGAATGATGGATGACGTCAGGGAAGGTCGGCAGCATCACGCGTCATTCATGTGTACACAGGCGTAAGGGATACGTTTTTCGCGTGACGATATAATATTGGTGATATGCAAATTTGCTGTCGGGCTCCCGTCGAACTGCCGTTCGTAGACAATTGTCGATCGGGTTTATTTTAAATTTTAAAACCCGGAAATATAAATCGAATATTTTTTTTTCAATATATTGAATATATCTATTAAAATGTGTAAGCATCAGACTAAAACTTCAAAATAATTCTTATTATACCTAAAGATAAGATAGGAAGAAATATTAATCCAAGCGATTTGTTTGAACGTTCGCTCTTACCTAAAACGACTTGTTCGTCTAATGTAAACTTTATGAAAATTAAATATTTCACTCGAAGCGGCTTTGAGATGTTTCGCGGAGCAGGGATTACAACAAATTTGCATTATTTAATGGATACTGTGCGTGAGGATTTGTCACGAACTTCACTGGTTTAGTTTGCGCTGCCATTTTGTTCACTGATTTTGATTGATTGTTTGCTCAAACTTTGCGCGGAGTATAAACATTTGAAATTAAGATAGAAATGTTTAAATACATTAAATATACATTTTTAATGCCCGATGTTTTAATACAGTTTTAGATCTGGTTTCGCAAGTCGGTTCAGTATTTGTTGTTTAAGTGCTCCGAAGAGCAAGCAAGTTTTAGAGAGCGCGCAATTGTTTGGCGTTCTTTATTTTCCCTTCTTTATTTTTTCATGAATAAAACAACAGATTTCTACTTCCGTCGGGTAACTTCTCCCTCCCACCTTCGATTTATTCGTCGGATAAAGAAAACTTCCTTTAAAAATGTAAGAAAAGTTCCCTTTAATATTTTCCGTCTGTTAGCTATCTCGCGGCTTGCCGTCCATATTATGCGCATTTAAAATTATTGTTTTTATTTTTGTTTCCAGAATTTTAACGGCTGACCTAATTTCGTAAAAGAGTTAAATAATATTGGAATAAATTGTATTTTCTATTTCTATTTTATTGAAATAGACTTATGCAAATAAACTTACTGGTAATGCGATTTAATTTTATTTATTTTGTAATCTTATTGACTTAAACTGTTTGTAATAGGGAAAAATAGCTATTTAGTTTTAGATACAGGTAGTCAACAATCAGAATCAAAATTTCTTGTTTGTATGATTAATTCAAAACCAATATTGCGTAGGTACTCATTGGATACTCCTTAAAGAATGTGAATCTGATAAGTGTTTTACTTTAACATTTAACTCTGATCACATATCCACATTTTTTTTTAATTCATCAAATGATTCCATAACCATCCTGTTTCTAATCCCATTTCTAAAACTAAGAATTTATATGCAGAGAAATCATTTTAAATCCTCTTCCCCATAGAGTTCAAATACACAAATGTGAAAATAATCATTCGCATAGCAGAGACCGTGCAGCGTTTATGAGGAACGTATCACAATTTTATTATTTGCCCGCGTTCACGGTGGGACCACGTCTGAATAGGAAACCGTTCCAGGGAATATTATTATATATTATCCTTGAATCATGGATTTAGCCACGCTCTTGCAATATTCTCCGTCATGCTGTGGTAACGCACAGTCAGGCCTCATTTGTAATTCTAATGCCCGTATGATAATAGCTGAGCGTCTAATATGGAGAAAATAACCTGCGATTTTTAAAATGATGATTCTATGGAATTTGTTATATTAAAGTTATATTGAATCTTATATGTTTGAACTATTGGTACCTACTGGGTAACCGTTTTTGACAATAAAGTCTGCGTCATACAAATTACGAAAAAAAAATCTCCAATGTGACATTTTTTGGTGGAGATTTAAAAAAATATTATTACTTTCATATTTCATTTCATTTCGTAAAAAGAAATGGCCAATGAGCAGATAAAAATTACAACTTCGTTATTAAAAAAAGGTTTGGTGGCTCCAGAACATGTTGCATTGCTTTCCATGATGTGATGAAATAACAAGAAATATTTTCTAGCCAGGAATTAGAACCACAAAACTCCAGCTGTAAATAAATTAAAACAACCAAAAATGAAATGTAGGTTCACAATTTATGTAAAGAAATCATAATTATGATGTGAATCTACATTCGAGAACTCGTGGTACGAAGCGATTGTAGATAGAATACTATTCATATAGATATGTAAAGCTTTGTGTATGTCGTAGTGCGTGTTAAAATTAAAGTTAAAAATAAAATAACTTTCGCAACAAATCTTTAAACAATTCTTTTGTGATTTCTTCTATATAAAACACAATAAGGATCGTGAATCGCGATGCACTCATATCATATGATAAAATAATCGATCTATCAAGCCGCACTAGTGACACTTGTTAGATAATTTGGCATAGTTAAAGTTAATATCATAGTTTAAGGTTCACAATATTTATGTAGAGAAATCAATATTATGATGTTCTTCATTCGAGAACTCGTCGTACAAATTGATCGTAGGTACGAACTGTTCATGTATCTCAAGCTCTGCGTATGTGTAGTTGTGTATGCTAAAATTAAACTAAAAAAAAAGTAAAAAAACATTCCCAATATTTTTTTTACAATTCCTTTGTGATTTTTTCTATGTAAAACATAATAAGGATCGCGCATCGCGATGCACTCATATCGCAAGATAAAATCATCGATCTATCAAGCTGCTCTAGTAGTGACACTTGTTAGATAGACGCGAGCAATTTAAATTTTAAATCCTCCGCCCAAACCCTCGCCCTCGGCGCCCAACGCCGCTTATTGTTTAAAACCTACGGATTTATTTTCGTTTAAGAAATTTATTTACCAATACACCAATATTGGTAACTTTTTTTAAATATTTCTTTTATTCTTAACACACAAAAACAAGGCATTTAGCCGTGACTTTTTAAGACCAGGGTTATAAAAGTGTTTTCCAGAATCGAATTAAGGCGAAAAAGAAAATTAGAAATAATTCGTTCTAGGTTCTAGCTTAATCTACAATCTAAGTAGTTAAAGCACATTACAGGTACACACTAAAGGTCAACAATAGAGCTAATGGAATATGGAAAACTCAAAAAAAAATATAATTGTACTTCAATTCGCTTATGTATAACTGTAATTGTTTTTCGTTGGAAAATATTTTCATAAATATTCATGCGGTATTAGCATAGGGAGGTAGATCCCGACACCCGCGCGATGTGTCTCATTATTTCGCCATTTGCTGCAAAAACGCCGCGCAGCGCTGCAGCGTTGATTTAAGATTGTTTACACGTATGCTTCTGGTAAAAAAAAACGACGAATTTTTTATAAAAATAAATAACGCTCACGTGTTACTAAATCTCTTTTTGAAGCCATCATATTATCTTTAGCAATGAAAGCCCGAGCCGGTATCGAGATTTGAAAGGTATGATGAACTTAATTACATTTTCTTTTATTTAAATAAGATTTTTTCTTGAGCGTGAAAAATGAGGCGCGAATAATCAAATTTATTAAAAGAAAGGTGTTGTTTGTTTATTACTAACGTCAATTTGTTATATTATTATTCTAACGCTTCACAATCTACGGCCCCCCAGTAAGATCATTGGATCTTATGTCGGGGGACCGGATATTATTATTATAATCTATTATGTACTAAAAAAACAACGCAATAAAAGTATTGCGTAAAGAACAAATTGGTAAGAACCAAAGAGTATACAATACTACGTAAGAAGAGGCAGCACTTCCATAGATAAAAACCATTCTATGTAGTTGAGCTACGCCTCCGTGCCAATATTTTAATATTCACAGATTATATCAAGTGACGTACCACCACATCTACCACAG
>DVXP01004182.1:0-10591 GCA_018235645.1 Junonia grisea
TCCAGGAATATCAATATCAATCTAAATTACTGTGTATTTAGTCTAATTTTTCTTATTTCACTTATTTTAATACTATGGGTTATAATTGCCTGTTAATAAATAATTAAATAAATATGTGAAATAATTACAACAGTAATTTTAACAGGAATCTTTCAACATTAATTCTACTACAACGACACTTCGATTCTAAAGTATTATAAAACAGGAGTAAACAGGGGTTAATTGGAAACCGTAACGGGGAGACTCCCTCCTTATTTCATTTAAAAACACGCTATTATTTCCCTTGGGAGGCGGAAGGTCGCGAATTTCATAATTTAATATTTACCGGTCGCAGGATATTGGATAATTAGATAGGGACGTGATTTGGTGCGCGAAGGTTAAATTAATATCAATGTTCCTTGTTCCTTGGTACTTGTAGTGATGTAAGGGTTTGTATCGATAGTTCATATTTATCAAATACCTTGATTAATTAATTAAGTTTACTACATGTATCTATATTTTTCTTTTTCATTTGAATTCTCGTTCTTGAAAGAACGAGGTTTAAGGTCTGGAATAATATTAATTCAGTGCCACAGAGGTTTAACTTTATTTTGATTTATTTTATGAAACTGTGCAAAAATGTGCATTTACACGATAATCTTTCAATGTAAATAATACCTAGTATATTTTGTTGTATTTTATAATATTTTTGTTAATTAGTGTTATTAGTGTTATAGTGTATTCTAACGAGATCATATAAAGAGCAATAACTTATCGATATGTTTACTGAAATATACCAAATGCATAATATACAAAATATATTACATAACTAGATCCATTTCCTTTCTATAAATTACCACCAAAAATGATTTAAAATTAAACTACGACACTCACAACATCCATATTTAATGTACTCAAAACATCGATATCGATAAAACCCATACCTCACAAGATTAAGTAGCAAAATCAAGACAAATGGTAACCCGTCGGCCGGGACGGGGGTTCGATCTTGCGCCATGACAAACAATGTATGACATACATAACTTCCCTTCATGATTTAGTCATGAGGGGAGCTGTGACCGATATGTGACGGATAAGGTCCGTTAAGGTATACTTAATCGTTATTGGATTTGGATATAATTAAGTTTGCTATATCTTAGTCGGAAATAATGTAGTCCTTTTGTCAAATGGTTTGCATGAAGCAAAACGATAAGTGCTATTTAAATAAATAAATAATATATGTATATGAGTAAAAAGTAAGTGATCGTAAGAATCGTTTGATTAAAATATATTTAAACATAATTTATTTAACTATTGTTAAAAATATGAATGTTTAAATACCTACCAAAAATTATAAAATGAAATACAAAATAAAAAAGTAAATGGGTTAAAGTTATAAGTTGATAAATTACTTTATACTTTCACACCAATTTAAGTCAAATAGAACTTAAAGAAGTTTTGTGTGGGGTAAAAATGAACCACGACATCGCGTGACGACAAACTCTTGTCACAGTGATTCGACTGTTAACAAAAACTTTTCAATTACGACAATTTGGTGTTAACCTTGATAGCATATCATTTCGTACTCAGAACATAGGGTTTGATGGAATTGGTATGTTATTAATTAAATTATTTGTATTACATTTTCTTCACGAGAGGATTGACACGAAATTATATAGAAACAATTTTAATTAGCTATGTTTGTATGTTTGTTATGAGCTTTTTATGTTTTCTTTTTGGGTTAAGTAAAACAAAACAACAACAAACAATTGTTATAAAAAGTGCACGAATAAAAGGAATTGTTTTAAAAGTTAAATGCTTTGCTAGAATCCTGTTTAGATTCAATTCAATTATTTGTTTTAATGCGTTTTTATCCTGTTTCATGAATAATTAATGAATTTCATATGTGTTTTTAATTTATTATTACTACAAAATCTTTTTTAGGATTACAATACCAACACATCAACAAACAACACAAAGTGACAAAGTGTTAAAATCCACAATTGTCTACTCCTATAACTTTCTATAATCATAATTTAAATTACTCCATACCCAGCTCGCAGTGCTTAAAGCTCTGTCATATCCACAAAGCTCTAAGCTCTGCGAGCTTTTCCAGTGGTGGGGAATAGAATTAAAAGTCTCGTGTTAATTGGACGGCGTGGTGCCTGGCACCGCGTGAACGGTAATTGCGATCTACACGAGTTTGTCCAACGAGCAGAGCTTATGGTGGGTAGAGCTTTTATGGGTTAGATGGGAACTTTTTTATTATTGGAAAAGAGTAGATGTATATAACTCATTGCTTAAATACATACCTATACTGTAAAAACTGTGAGCGGGTTGTAATCGCGATCTACACGAGTTTGTCTTACGAGCAGAGCTTATGGTGGGTAAAGCTTTTAGATGGGTTAGATGGGTGCTTTTTGAATGTTAGAAAATAGTAAATCTTTAAAATTCATTGGTTAGATGGGTGTTCTATTTAAATCTCGTCCTCGTGATGGCAGGAATGTTATAATAATGGCCCGCGACTTAGTCGGCGCCTGAAATAAATATTATATGTAATACTAGTGGGACACATAAATTTTTCAGGAAAAAACGGAGCCTCACTCCTTATCTAAGGTATAAACCAATTTCAACTTTCAGCCAAATCGATTCAGCCACTCTACCTTGTTAATATTATGGTAAATAGTTACATGGTGAACATTCATTTTCAAATATTTAACGTTTACAGTTTGTATTATTCGGACATTCAGTATTATGTCTAGTCATATTTCTATTTTAAATGTGAATATATAAATACCGTGTCTGTACATTTCCAGGTCTACGCCGAAGGTTGAGAGCCGGCGGCTGTCCCTGTAAGTTGGAGCGAATTACAAAAGTTCGACGAGTTCGTTGGGCGATGTGGATTGATTTTAGATGTTACGACGCCGACGAACGAACGCGACTTACACTGTATTTTGCTTCATGCTATTCTTCATGTGTTATGTGCACATCAAACAATTAATTTTATCAGGTGACCCACATAGCTACGCAATTTACAATGTTTAAGAAATACGTATCAATCAGTTAAATGCAAAAATATAAAAAAAGAAACTAGAGGACTCGACAGAATTTTTCTATACTAATTTTGTAGACCCGTTGGGTCTATATAGAAAAATTTTACGTAAAAAGAAATATCTATCAGTCACTAGTAGTAATAATAGATAATGCAAACGTACTTCAAAGTCCATTCGAATACTAAAAATTCCTTTCAAAACACGGTCCAGTTAGTTCCATTACAGATTGACGTGAAACCGCCATTACCTCCCATAGATGTCCCGAACCGAATGACATTCATTATTTTTAAATACCCCATAAAACAATATTACAGCCCGGACGCTATACTTATACGCTGTTCCTTCTCAATTATTGCTCGTAAATGGAGGTTCGATTCCCGTCGATAATTATAAGTTTTCAGACCAAACATATAGGGCATAAATAACGTTGACGGTGTCCGGGCGTTTTTCTTAATTGGCTCTGTTGTCGCTGGTCGCGAATTGACGTTGTTTTTTACGGGTTTTAAATTGAGTATGCGCTTTTTTTGATTATTTTCCTGTTTTTGGAATGGTGATTGGGTTATGTGTTTTGGAATAATTTGATGAAAGAGTTTGGTTTTTTTTTGAAGATTGTTTTTTAATTTCGACAATGTTTAAGTCCGGGATAATGTTTTGTACTCCTTGTAATGTGTCTTGCTTGACAATCAATAGTAATAGTTATAATTATTACTATATACAATTGTATAGAGGATATATGAAATATGAATTTATGGCGTACTACAAAGGCATATGACTCTTGCTTCATTTAGTTACTATTTACTTATGTGCCCAATTTCAATAAAAATGTCAATTGGGTATGTACTTTTTTATATACTAATAACAATTATCATACCAATTATAGGCGATTGTTAGTCATCCTTTTAAGAGTTCTGTTCCTTAGGTCTTAGGTCATTTAGATCGTTTCGTTATGAAACCCGAGGTATGACGTACCTATAACCAATTTAACAGAACAAAAAGTTTCACTTAGCAGAATAGATACAAAACAGATATAAAAAAATCATTAGTCCAAATTGAAACTAACTTCTTCCCTTTTGGAAATCGGTCACTAAAATAACACTTTTACTGGTATTCAAGTAGGTATTTAGTGTAATTGCCGAGGTCTCTGTGAACTTAAATCGGGCAATTGAACCCAATAATTGTACACGCTGTTCCCACCATTGTTGGAGCTTTGATAGCTAATCGACTTGTGAAAAACATGTTCTTTTGATACACTTGCTTAGTTCAATTAAAGGAAAAAACACCTTTCAGTGAAGTAAAAAGATTTTTTTCGACCTTTCAAAAACATATGCGCTTTTGTGTAACTATTTAATTATTTCCAACCGCATTTTAAATGCGAAAGAAGATGTTTTTTTTTGGCCACCACACTATCTACAAAAATTTAAATCAAATACCTGTAACACCCCTCTTTTTTGGTCGGGGGTTAAAAATAGTAGTTAATAAGAAAAATAGATTTAATTTTTTGTTCTCACGAAATAATTTGAAAATTGAGGGAGAAAGACAAATATTAATGACAGCTGTCACAGTAAACAATAAAATCATTACAGACAAATCGCCAATGCCATCCGCCACTTGTATCTTATATTGCAATATTATATTGAATTAATAAATGTAAATAAAAAAATGTTTAGTTAAAAACTTCCTAGGCATTTATTAGCCATATTTTTATATAGTGTACTAAAACCTGGCCCAGGTCCCATATTTTTTTGAAACATGCCCTATAAAACTAACAAACTAGTAAGATAACATTTTCATAACATAAAAATAGAGACGCGTTCTCACAGCGAAAATACCCCGATTTTTATCGAGTCCCGGAAAACTCTCGAGGGACAGGAAAATGTCTTAGCATTTTTCTTTATAGAAAACTGTCTGGTAACTGATATCTTACTGTCACATGTACTTGTGTTGAATTTGTCGTACTTTGAACGTCGCAAATTTCAAACATTGAAAATTAAAGCTTCCTACGACGGAAGATATATAAAGCCAATTGTAATTGACAAACCTTTGTAAATGGACTTGAAAAGAGTAACAGTCGAGTTTCTTGCCGATTATTCTCGGCTAGGATCTACATTCCGAACCGGTGGTAGATTAAAAAAAATGTAAACTAACGATTCAAAAGAGCCTTTGAGAGGCAAATTGAATAAAGAATATTTTGAATTTGAATTTTAATTTGAAACGCAACGAAAAATAATAATAATTTTTAAAACAATCATTTACCAAATAAAAATATTTTATAAAATTTACAGCACCTAAATAAAGACCAATATCACCGACAAATTGAAATTCTAAAGATAATTAGCTATTACACCATTAAAATTATTGGTATAAACCACCGATAGATATTATATAATCTTCCTTATAAGCATCGAAACAGGTAATGACGTAAATATGAAACAGATGGAACTCATGTAACCGTAATCACATATATAGCGATATAATAATGAGTACATGACTCGACAGAGGGACAATACATGCGCTTTAGAATTATAGGGATGGGATATTAATATTAACTATCGATATGGACATATTGATTATTTTTACAAAAACACTATAAATGAAAGTTACCAAAGTAGCATTATAATCATGGCTTGTTAAAACATGATTGTTAAAATTCGATAACAGTTGTGCCTATCGATAAATGCACACATTCGAAAGACATTTTTTAATAAATAAAAGTTTGAAATTATGTATTTAATTTAATTCTAATAACCTATTAAGTACATGTAAAAATAATATATTCCTGAGGGAAATGTATTGACTATCAAAATGTCAAAGTATTCTTGTCAAATATCGTCAAAAATATCTTATGTACTCATAACAGACAAAATGATCGACTACATTAGATATTTTTGATAGCCCAAAAGGTACCTTATCAAGTAAGTACCTAATAAAAAATATGTTCTATCGACAGTCCCATCTATGCCCGTCCCTACCCGCCACCTGTGATCTAGCTGCGCACACGCACCCGTTCATTAGGTCGCGGCGCGTGATTGTCATTTGGCCCCGCCCCCCTCGCGCTCACAATTATCGTAATTCGTATCATTACCCCCCATATGAGCGGAACGTGTGGAAAATTTCCGAACTTGTTTTTGTTTTGTGGGTAATGAGATTAGAATCGAATTGTGTTAGTATGTGGTCTTGATAAAAAATTGTGTTGTCTCTTGCTATTGAGTTGGTTGAATTAATTTTGATACTTTTTGTACTTAGGAGTGTTGCTACAAAATTACAAATCAATTTGAAGTGTAATGTTAAAGTGTTTGTTGATGTAAATGTTTAATCTCCATATATAAAAATGAATTGCTGTTCGTTAGTCTCGCTAAAACTTACGAACGGCTGAACGGATTTATGTAATCTTGATCTTGAAATGTTCGTGGAGTTCTAGGGAAAGTTTAAAAGGTGAGAAAAATTGAAATAATTTTCAAGAAACCTCTAAAAACAGCCCTTTTGTAGTTCCCATACAAACGTTCTAAATTGAGGAAGTTTGCCGGGTCAGCTAGTTTGTAATATTATTCGCTCTGGTATTGCGTGTGTTTACCTACATTTTAAGTTTTTCAATGAAATCTTTGGGGATTGAGATAAAGTTAATCCTGATTAATTCAGTGGTTGAAAGAAATCAATTATTTTGGTAATTAATTTTCAGAATAGTTGTTTTGTGTAAAAATTTAATTAATATGAAAGTTAACATTTTACGTAATCAATTGAAATTCGTCTTAAATATGCCTAAATTATGCCTTCATAATATGTATGTAGATCTTATCGAATTACGTTACTTTTATGCTCTTACATATTGTATTATCTTTAATGCAAGATAAAAAAGTAATCATAACTTTATACAAGTCACAATCTTAATCTATTAATTCTCGGTTTAACCAATATGAATCCTACTTCCAAAGCCTTAAGTCCCAAATTGGCTTATCAGAAAAAAAGGTCACGAAAATTGTCCCCGTTTGTCGCAAGAGGAGGCGTGGTGGTCCACTAAGGAATGAAATTTGGACCATTCTAACGAAACAGATAAAAAATCCTTATTACAATGATTTAGAGTTCAAATTGTAAATTTGAATTTTTAATTATAACTTTGTGAACGGAAGGCAAGGCGAGTGGTAGACGCAATTTGGTCGGCCATTAGACCCGTACATGTCATTATGCGGCCCAGCGGCGTGAATGTAGTTGCGCAATTTAATGGACGCTCTTTGTTCTTTTGTTTGGTGATGAAGTGTCATTGAAATGATGGGTCATGGCGAAACCTGGTTCCGCGAAGATTGAGGCTAAAAGTATTTGTATAGCGTTCGCGGCTGAGCTGCTTTGAAAGGGTTCGGTAGGTCATAAAGTGAGATATCTTCTCATGTACTACTCTTACATAATATTTGGTAGATAATATTCTGATTATGTAAAATGTTCAACTGTTTGAAATTTACTTAAGCATTAGTAATGCATGTCAAATTCAGTAGCGTTAGGTAAGAAAGATAGATTTCATTACAAAGTACATATGGTACATATGTACCTCATACTAAGCTGCGCACTATCAAAAGAATAGTTAGGAGAATACCGAATTTAACACATGTGGGGAGGAAGTCATCAAATCCATTTTAATAATAATAATAATAACGTGAACGATGTTTCACTCTGGGCCAGGTTTTTGTACACGTTATAGAAAAAACTAAATAAAATAGCCTTGCTCTCTGTAGGCCTATCTGTTTTCTCATTGTTGTCTTTCCACGTCCAAACCGCTAACTTAATATTTATCTTACGGACATCAGGTGCGTTATTTCGTTATAAAAAATAAAACAAGAACGAACTGATACTGAAGATAATGAATTAAAAAAAAAGTTTTCTACGACAAAACAATACGAAGCCATTTTGATACCACTTACTAACGACCACTTTAAGTACGTTTTTCGAAAGAAACAAAAATTAAGATAAGCCTCTACATAACGTATTCTAATAGTTTCGGAACAAAAGCATTAGGTATACAGAAATTACTGCGTTAACGCGGAACCTCGACATAAATTGACATAAAATTACTTTGACATTTACCCGTACAATCGTAACGCCCTGTAATACGGTTAATTTACGTTTTATTTTTCGTAGTACGTATAAATCGACATTAAGTTATAAGTATAAGAATTATTAAAAGTTAAAAAATCTGATACTAGTTTATTTATTTAATTTTCTTTAGTGGTTAAAAGTAAAACATTTTTCATATGTTTTAATCTATGTTAGCAGAAAAGAAGTAGTACGGAGAAACATGTGTACTAAAGCGGAATATTCTATCAATACTTAGCGAATTTAAATAGATAACAGTATTTGTTGTTTATGGACTTGATGGTGAAAAATTTTTCCCTTATGTTAAAATCATAGTATCAAGTAATGACAACTATAGGTATAACTATTTACAATTAATAGATAATCTAATTTAATTCACTTGAAATTGTTGTCCTTGCTTTACTAGCAAGTATTGGCTTTGTCTATACCATAGTTGTGCTGCTATTGTATATTATTACCGATATACGTAAAGGTAGATAGTAGGTACCTATCCTGAGATATGGTATACAATTTTAATAAAGTACACAAAACGAGCTATCAATAAAAATGTCAACGCTTGCGGTACACGGTACGCGACATAATACATGCTATTACATAATATAACGTGTATATTACCGCGTAATAACCGTTTAGCCGGCCGGCGGGCCTGCGCGCGCGCACCTGATTGATGCGTTTATAATTATGGCGGTTTTGCGCTCGGTGCCAGGGAAATATCATTTGCAAATGCCTTTACGCCAACGTGGAGGAACGCCCATTAAAATACGGTACAGGCAATAACGTTAAATACGATAGTTTATTCGCCGGCGACGTCACGAAACAGATATCTCGTAATATTTAAAGATTTATGCCTGCTTAGCTTGTTGGGGTTAAGTTGAAAGTTTATGCTAAATTGAACATCACCTCGTTCGAGATGAATATCGTTTAAATGTGCTGGAATAGGTCTTTATTATATAGGGTTGTAAGTAAGGTCGTGCTTAAACGGAATTGTTACTGTGAAAATGTAAAATAAATATTGAAAGTCTTGACACGAAATTGTTCACGCCGTTACGGACACCTCTGTTTGATTGCTGTCTATTTATATTGAAATGACCTGTAAATGTCCCAGTGCTGGGCAAAGGCTTCTTCCCCTATTAAGAAGAATGTTATGGAGCTTAATCCACCACGCTGCTCCACTGCGGTTTGGTGTCATGTATGACACCAGCATACATATTTCGGAATGGCTTCCAGCACAACCTGTATGAGAACACCCCCAAGATGGTTTCCTTTACCGCCGAACAAAAGATGAATTTAAAAACAAATTTACCACTTGAAAATTCGGCGGTTTGAATACGCGATCTTCGGTTTTGATCGGTGGGTTCTCACCATTAGGTCATCTCGACTCTTAAATAATAACTTGTGTGTTTCAATGAAAATGTATAAAATCTCACTCAACAGTGTCGTGTTAAAACGACCTGCAGCTATGAATGTCAATCGACACTAGTTCGGTGCGGTGACTGCACGCATACGCATCCGATTATTTATTTATTCATACACTAGGGGGCGTGTGAACTGTGGGATAGTGTGACTGCGTTTGGTTTCAGTGGTTACAAAATTTTGAATATACAACAACACAGCGCGTGTTCTACGCATGCATTGGTCCATGGAGCCGGATGAATGAAAATTATTGCATTTTCCAGAACAATAAGTTTCTTTTAAACATCTCATGGTTATTTAATGAATTTTTTAAGTTCTAAGTATATTTTGAAAATTATAAAAACTAGCTTTCATCCTTTCTTCCACCAGTCTGTTCACATACAAAGCTAGTAGGTATCAATAGAAATATTTGATTAGATACGATGCGACGTCACCTTTGAATGTTACGCGAAGTCCGTGTTAGATTTTTGTTTGATTTTATCTTTATGAGTAAATTAAACATAATGTTCATGGTGCTATTGTACATTTGTGACTAAATTTTTTAAACAAATTTAATTTCAAATATTACAAGGCAATTGATATGTTTGGCATTTGTCTCATTAGTTACACTGTACCTGTAAATATCAAATACAACTCAAAGATTAGTAATTTCAACTTTATTCCAAATACATATAGGTCATATTGGAGTACAAGAATTAAATGAAGAATATTGGAAATTGTATGGCTATAACGTTTTAGACAGGTGTATGCAAATTAAGTAAAAAGTTGTTTCGGATAGATTTGTTTTGGTTGGATTCGATTTTGCATGTCATTTGATTGGTTGACACGGTTACGGTGAATTTCGCGATGATTGCGAGGGAATATGTTGTAGTTTGAGTATTTTTCTATGACTTTTTTAAATATACCCAGTTTTTGTAGGTAGGTATATAAATATACCTACCTGTGTAAAAACGTATGCATAGTTGCATGGGCGTAGCCAGGGGGGGGGGGTTTCGGGGTTCAAACCCCCCCCGAAATCCGACTAGTCGGCATAAAGTGTCGACTTATCGGATTCATACTTTATATGT
>DVXP01004183.1:0-10587 GCA_018235645.1 Junonia grisea
CGGTTCAGTAGTTCCCGAGATTACCCCTTACAATTTACAAACACACAAACTTTACCTCTTTATAATATTAGTATAGACGAATAATCTTGAACCTCGGAGACTTCTCTGGCGTTGCGGGGTGAGCAGCCTCTCCGCCTTAGCGTAACGAAGCGCAGGCATCTATGCTCGCCTCCGCAGCTTCGGCATGCTGGTCGCTCGCGGCAGGCGGAGGCTGCTCTCTCTAGTAGACTTGTAAAAATACTCTAGGGGAGTGACATACAAGTATCGGGTGGCGTCGGGGTTAAAGGAGTCGCTTCAAGTTAGTTTTAGACTTTAATTTGGCTCTTACGCAAAGGTAAGCTTAATTATTTACATGATTTATTTATCGTTTTATTACTAAAACCAACATTTACTTCCATCATTGGTAAAACTCAATTTCTACCAAATCGTAGTATAAGCCCGAAAAATTTGTTACATTTTTAAAACATCCTTACAATTACCAACTCATGATGGTAAATCTTAAGATACTCTTATTAAGTCTTAGGATTTGCCACAGTTCGTGCTTTTACAGTAACATAATATAATTACAAAGGTACATATAGTTTTGATCGACATGTTTAATTAAAATAATATAATTATATTAAATTATATAATAAATAGTTATTCTTTAACTTTAACGACGCTTTTCTCATTATCTCATGTTATTTTAAATGTCGTTTCAAATAACAGAAAAAATTATTCAACACCTAACGGATACTCTAATTTCGAAAGAAGTCTTATAGTTTACAAGATACTGTTGCACCTTCCATTTGGAGACCACGTCAATCAATATGGTATAAAAAGGTAATTTAAGTTTTCATGTAATTATAATAATCACACTCAATTAAAACTATGCATAAAAAAACAATGCACTAATCTAATTATATTTCTATAAACTATGTCCGTCTCTTATGACTGTGTGTATAAACATATTCCTCATATTAACGAATAAGTTAAATTAAAAAAAATGTATGGGTGAACTACCCATATATTTTTAAATTTAAATAAAATAATATTAAGGGATTTTTCTTATCACATTTTTTCAAATGAATTATTCAACATTATACCCTATTGTAGACTAACATTGAATAAGCAATTTAAAATATTGTTGGTATACAAACACGAAAACGTGTTTTCAATGTTTTCATATTCCTTCTATATAAATGCAAATGTACATAAATTTTAAATTGCTAATTTTCGTTAATATTTGTTATTGTTGATATTCAAAATATTTAAACACAATCATAGCACAAATTACGAAAATAAAACGAAAACTATCGCAGCTACCTAAGCATTAAAAGTTAATGAGTAATAATACATTTTTTGCAAAATAAAATTAAATATTAGGTAGGGGAGGTAGGGGAGCATTGGGCAGTCGGGAGGTTTAGGCACCCCGTCGTTTCTCAAAAGCTATTCTAGATCATTTTTATTTTCTATCATTGTACCATAGTTTAATAACTAACAACGGCACCGTTGTGCGGTGCTTCACCAAAAGTGTCAGCTGACATTTCATTTTGTTGTCAAGTTACAAGCTGTTAACGGTTTGTTGCATACGAAAGTAAATATTTTGTTTGTGATTTGAAGAAATATAGCAAAGAAATTTGGAAGAATTTGTTAGTATCTGTTTTAACTTCTTCTTTTATGTTTAATGGAGATTGTGTTTACCTGTCAATTAGGATTTAACATGTAATGAAAACAAACCTATTTAAAACTATTTGAAAAGTGACGGTACGAGAAGCATTGGTGTTGTAGGTACTCTTGAGTTTTTTTTGTTATACCTATTGTATCGACAATTCAATCGTTTCTTTTTAGCACAATTCCCTTTTCGTTTAAAACGAAAAAAACCGACGTGAAATCCCTAAAAATGTTTTACGCGCATTGGGAGAGATTTCTATAGGAAGAGAAATTAAAACTACTGTGATTAAATACGATATACATAGATCTTACCTTCAAAGAAAAAGTAAGTACATAAAGCAGGATGAAGTCAGTGTCCAAACTACCCCGGGGTGCCCAAACCTCCTTTGCACATATGTTGGAAAATCTTTTGTAACTTTGAGACTAATTATCTTTTACAAATCATACAAATATTATGTGATACTATATAAATATACATAAAAATAACAGTTCTATTAGCGTTTATGTAAAAAAGTGAGTGCTCCCCTACCTCCCCCTACACCAGAGCGGTTGTCTTTTATTATATTTAATATGTTTCAACTTTATACAGTCAATAAACAGATTTAAATGTAATTTCACTTTAAATAAATTTACGTTTACCTTATAAATCAATCAGCATAAGCCTAAAAGTATGTTTCGTTACCAGAGTTCATATAAAAAATAATATACAAGGTGTTCACAAGTCATGTGTATCCAACACATTACATGCATAATCAGAATCGATTATAATTGGGTCCAAAAAACTACTCAACTAACCTGCCCCGACACTAAAAAATAATTAAAATAAACATTAAAATATTATTAATTTTAAAGTGAAAAACATACATGTTTGCAATACATACGCACTCTAACGTCTTAACTTTTACTCATATTGTTTATCACCATTAGGTAGGGTTACCATGTCGCCAAACCTAAAAGCCGGATACTACATTATTGAGGACTTTTTGTCTCAATACTCATAGGCATTGTAAAAATTGTATGTGAAATCGAGTATTTCTATTATTACGAGTCAATTATGTAGTTATGAGTAAATTATGTCGTAAAACAAATACCAAACTACTTTATTATTGATCAGTCAAGGAGTCTTCAGTCAAAATTAAAAAATAAACCGTGCTCGCTTGTTTGTGCAACGGAAAATCCGAACATCATTTATTTTAATTTTGGCCGGATATGCACAAAAACTATGTCCGGCTTTATCTGAACGCCTGGCCATGCTAACCTTTTCCTTGCATAGATTTTGCCGCTAGCTTCGGTGTGCGACATTAGTTCATTCATTTAGGATTTTAGGGTAAGCGATACCAAGATGGCGACCTTATCGGTTGTAAACAGTTTTTCATGGATTTGTGAATTTTCCCATGTAACAAATATTTTATTTTTAATGTATCAATTAGTAACTATCTAAACTATGACCCATAACGGGCTACTGCTTGACTTTTTAGTCTTCTTTTTCTTCTTAATGGCAAACTAAGATGTATATGTAACAGATTATACAGAATCTAACACATACTTAAAGAACATCCTGTAGATTGTTTTTACCTACTTAAGGTACGAAAAATATAATTGAAGTTTGGATTTGACAAATAATGTGTGTTGAGTTTCTTGAAATATCATCTATTAAATAATAGATGATGAATTGAAAAATAAAGAAAATATATTGAAAAATTTTAATCACACTAATTTTTTTAATAAAGCCCTCAGACCTTGTTAGCCAGACCAGTGCGTTAGGGTTACTGACAACCCGGGCAAAAGTTTAGCTAAAAATTTTCGTTATTAGGCTATTAACTACCTTCATTGCAGGTTAGGCAAGTCCCACACTTTTCCGTCATCTTGCACGCCCAACGCTTATTTAGGTATCCGATCTTTGTATGACCCTGAAATTCTAGTCAGGATTTTAACACAACACATTGAACCATACATAATTATATTAAAATAAACATTGTTTTTAAAAATCGTCTTTTTAAAAATCATATTAAGGAACATCTGTAATAAAACACGCAATATTTATCAACAAAGTATTCCGCTGCCAATTCTGTTATAGCAAATTCGTAGGCGTATTACGTATAATGGAGATGAAAGATAGCGAAAAAATATAAATATTATCTCTTTTGTTTTTCATTTTTGTTTTGTGTTTAATTTTTTGTATCACATAGGATAAGTGTCGTTTTGTTCTGTTTTAAATCACTATACATTTGTGTTTGTAGTAGTGTAATTTATTCAGCCAATAAATATTATTATTATTATTATTTATTATCTATTATTAAATATAGAAAAAACCGCAAGTACGTTTATGTTCATACCTATAGATATAACCAAAGCTCTTGGCAAATTGTTAGACATCATCGGCATACATAATGTGCACATGGCATCGGCATACATGTGTTTACTTTGAAAAGTATTTCTTAAATGCATTAAATTGGCGGCGCCACTGTATCAGGGTAAAACCAGTAAACATACTATATTACTATTTATAGTTCAAGAAATAAAATTACTCTAACTACACGTTTTCTCAAAGTTTATATTTACTATAATATTTTATTGTACGCAAGTCATTGAAATTCTAAGGATTACATATTTCTTAACTATACAAATAAAATAAAAAGAAATTATACTGACTGTACTACCTTGACAATTTTTCCCTGATAGATAACGTTACTTCCTTCTACTCTTCATAAATAAAAGCAAAAATTATAATTTACACAAATTATAATTGTAGATACCTACCTACAATTTGTACTTTTAGTTAATGGCCTCGGCATCTTTCATGATAAATTATTTGAATCGTCATTATAGTAGATATCAGATAAAAATAAATAAATAAATCGATAGACAGAAATATAATTTTAAGTTACAGTCCAATGATCAATGAAAGTATAGATTTTCGATATTTTCTATAAACTGATAAATTTTGTATTCAAAATTTGCCTTACACTTTAATTTACGACGTTGCTAGGTAATGATGATTTAATTAAATTAAAATGAACTTATAAAAATGTAACGTTGAAAAGTAAAAAAACCAAGAATCTAAAATGCACGTAAGAAAAAATAATAATATTCACCAAAACAATTCTGCAGTAAACAAAATATTAAGTAGTTAAAAAATAGCTGTAAAATCTAATCAAATGCCCTTCAAACTGAAAAACTCCTAAGACGAAATTCGACTGAAGGTGCAAACAATTTGGAATTTAATATTCCTCTTTTCTCGTCTAACTTATTTAGTCCTCGCTATATTTTTTTATTACAGAAAAAACTCTCCAACATGATTATAAAAAAGTAACCAACTAATTTTCAATGAAATTTGTAGGTACCTACCTAATTTTTGTCTTCACTACAATCGACTACTTACTGATTGAAATTATATTACGGAGTCCGTTTTGACTTTAACCTAAAAATATACATAAAATTTAATTGTCAATAGGCTCCAAATTATATACCTTAGTTAATCCTTTATCCACGTGAGATTTTTATTTTTATAAATATTTACAAAATCATGGTAACATCATTAGCTGTCAGGATTCCTTATAATAATACAATTAAAATTAATAGATATTTTAATATCTATTATAGAAATGATAAAAAAAGTTTTTAAACTGTCGTGAAATGATAACTATATGTAATTATTAGATATATCCAATTAATTCATTATATAAAAAAAAAAAAAAAACAATATCTATATCTATGTATCTACATTGTACAGTTCGGTTCAGTTCTTAATTTAGTGACTTTTAGTAATATTTATGTATTTTTAGGATTAACTAAAGAATTTCTTAAAGAATACAGTATCATACTTTTTCACAATATAATTCGACGGTCTTTAAAATAAAATTTAAATAATTTGGTAAAATAGATATCTAGATATCTACTGTTGGCAGAATTAGTTATTACCTTAGATATCTACTTTTGCTTTGTAAAAAAAATTTGAAGTTGACACCAAAAAAGAACCGCTTGGGCGCGAAAACCAATTCTGTTTTGATTTTCAAATTTCAATTTCTTATGAAAGTTTTGTGTGACGTTAAAATAAATAATATATTCAAATTGGAATAACATACAAGTAAGTTATATTACTAGATATATACATGCCACAAACATAATTAGCTTTATATGTAGCAAGAAAAAGTAATTATAAGCATTTGTTTTAGTCTATGAAACTCTTACCTGATAAAGTCTTCTATATTTAAATGTGAGAAATCATCTCACCAGTCACCATCTCTTGTTTCAAAATTCAAATTCTGTTAAAAATAAACTTTCCACGTAGTAGGTACATGGATGTATTGGATACGAATCTGCAAAAAAAAAGAACGATAAGCTACGACGTTGATTATAAAAAGGAGAATTTATCTGTTTATGTATTTGTATAAGCTTAAAGTATGAAAAGGAATTAAGTAAGGAATGATTTCATATTAAATTTTGTATTTAAAACAACACTGTTTAAACTTTAAGTGAAGCTCTCTGTAATACATACATAATATTTTACATACTGTTATTTCACCATGAAAAAGAAAAATTGTAATCATATACTAAAAACGAAAATTAAATGTTGAACATTTGATATATTTATATTTATACAAATATAACATTTTCTTAAATTCTGAAAAAGTATTTAGTCTCGTTGAACACTGCACAATGGACGGACACACAACAAACTTTACAGGCTTTACCCTGGATACTTTGTTTATAATAACTTTCACCATTACTCAGTATAATGATATTATTAATACTAGCAAAAGATTTGGACATAATTAGTTTGTATATGATGTTAGTTCAAAATTCTACCACTTTTTATACACTTTTAAATCACACATAAGTAGATAGATTTTTGAAAATTGCCACATAACAATTAGTTATTGCAACAGTTTATAAATTGAAATGATTGATTCCACATTTGACGTGACACTGATTGTTTTATTACTCCACACACCCTGAAGTACTTTGGCACCTGTCTAGAATTGGATTAGCTTCATTGAGCACTTGAATTCTTGAACTGCTGCCCATCTTGCATCAGCCTTAGTGGGTTGCATTCCAGCATTCATGACATTTTTTATAAACTAAATTTACTATATAAACAATAGAACAATTGACAAATTAAAGTTACTCTATATTTTTAAATAATAGCTTAATTTAATTAGTAAAAAATCTTTATGTTTGATAAAAGTATAAAATTTTGACCACAGAACATAGATATCATTATCTAGTATCCATACTAAAATACTCCAAATGACCTTGCTGATTAAGTATTTAATATTTGTTAATTATATTAATATGGATAATATACATGCAATAAATTTTTGGTTGAATTTCTTATCTAATATCTATTAATCTATACATATTAAAGTCAATATTATCATCATCATCATTAATAATAAATCAATAAGGTACAGGTATAAACTAAAGGAAACAAAAGAGACAGGTTCAAGATTAGATTTGATAGATTTAAAGTAATATAGTATTGTATATAATATAGCGGTCTACTCCGGCTTCGCATGGACTCATTTAACATTATGAAAAGGTATATAGCTTTTAAATATAGCTTATTATAATCTGGGAGAATGTAGCGTTCTAGTGAAAAATTTTTGAAATTGTTTTAGCGGGATTTGTGTTTATTCATTACACATACAAATTTTTACTCTTTATTATAGTAGTTTAAAAAAGCTAAATTGTTTAACAGCTTATGAAAGGTTTCACCCACAGTGTCAATTAATTTGCCTTAATGCTTATAATTTTTGGTTCCTGACATAACAACAAAATAATGAGTAAACATTATATATTTTTCTAGTCAATTGTTTAATCATTTAAACATTAGAAGAGCACTCTGGTGTGTTAGTACTTAATACCAGAAAGCCAGTTGTGGTTTCAATCCCCGCTCAGGGCAGAGCAAACCTCTGTACTCTCTGTTTGTACAATCATTTTTTCTGTCCCAGTACTGGGTGTTAGGGGTCGTTCAAGTATTACGTAATGCAATTTGGAAGATTTTAGACCCTCCCTCTCCCTCATGTAAAGCACCATAACATTTTACTGTACCCTCCCTCCTAGATGTTACGTAACATTTTTCTAAAATATTAAAGGTGAAAATGGTCACAAGAATAATTTTAATGATCATTTTTAAATAAAAATCATAATTATGTTGTTCCGTAACGCATTGTTGTACCCCTCCCGACCCTGCAACGCATCGTAACGACGTCATAGTTACTCATAGTTTTCAAAATCTAGGATAGAAAAATTAATAGATTGTCGAACATTTCGAAGTAAACGAGATGTAGATCATATTATAAAACAAGTAGGTAACATGTTTATCTTAATCAGTTTCAATGAAATTTGGGCAAAAATATTTCTTTTTATTTTGATCGACTATAATTCGATAACTATAAAAGCCTATTTAGCCGTGACAATTTTCCTTTTTAATTCGTTATATATACTATTATCATATTTTTTTTTACATTTTTAGAAGCAGCAGTATAGTGGGTGTGGGGGACCACTTGACTCTAAGAGAAATAGACCCTAATATTTTTTACCTTAATATTTCGGAAACAGCTCCTCGCTCGGAAAAATGGTTTTTCCACACCTATAGTATTTTTAAAGGACCTATCCAACGATAGCTCAAATTATGGTAAAATGATAAAATAAATTTTTGGTCTCACTTTACACGTAGGAGAGACACCCTAAAAAAATATATTTTTTTTTATTTTATTCTACACCTTTTAGTGTGGACCTCGAACCAAAGCCGCGGACAAACAGATAGACAGACGGACATGGCGAAACGATAAGGGTTCCGTAGTCAAAAAGGAACCCTAAAAATGGGGATGATTTAACTGAGCTAGGAACAGACAGGGAAGGAACATGACATAAAATTAATAGATACAGATGGGGTTGGGGGAGGGGTGTGGTCTTCCTTATACTTTCTAAGGTAACTCCTTAGGCTTTTAGTGCTCTCCCTGGCTTATGACATATATCGCAGTTGTATAGTATTCCACCGCGGATGTCACTTGATTGAAAAGTCTAAAAAATTGTGTAAAAATGTATCATTCTGGGCCATAATCCCAAAAAAAAGTAACGCAAAGTGGATGACCAGGGATGCAAGTTAGGCTAGATGGATTCTTAAATAAAAAAGGTCGTCCGCAAAATGCGTGACGTGCGTGAAAAATTACAAAAAATAATTTTATCGGATACAATCTGATAAAATTGCCTGAAAAAGGTTATCTGCTTAAAGCCTCAAAAGGTAGAGGTGTAAAAATTGAGCCGCCCTGGGTGATACCCATGCTAGTTACGCCATTGCTTATAACATAATATAATATTTTACTATGCTATTAAATCATCACAATATAACTATTTTATATCTTAACGAAAAAAAAAAAATTAAAATAAAGTTTATTATATAAGATTAAATATTCAAATTTACCATATTCGGGCATTAAGTTTTACAGGATTTGTTTCACTTGGTCTGTATGAATATAGTATGTGGCTTTAAAATTATAAAGAGACGTCAACAGTGTTTTTTCGGGAATTTATTTCGATAAAATACAGTTAAAAAAATAGCCTATTAAGGAAATTCGTAAATATTTTTATAACCTATTATGTTTATTTTCACAGAGTCCAGGAAGGAAGTATTCCGGAAAGTAAGTGATAAAAAAACTGAAAACAAAATTGAAGAATCTGAAGAGATTGATAGCTTGACAAGCAGAATTTTACATAAAACTACGGAAGAAAGCAATATTTTAAAATTGCAAGAAATACAACACGTACAAACGCGGCAAGTTCCATGGAGACAAAAACGTCAAGATCAAATAATTGAAACAAAAACGGAAGAAGATCTACAAACAAGACATTGGCGTAAACCACGTACGGATTTATCAAAAGTAGAACAGCAAACAACTGAAGATACCACTTTATTGTTGTTAAATAAAAATGAACACATTGAAGAAAAGGATCGTAGAAAATCACTTGCTCAAAAAGACGTTGAAAAAAACGTATTAGAACAATCCAGTGAAGAAACTATTGTTGACCAAGGTAGCATAAAAACTAGAAAATTAAAGAAGGATATAAAATCTGTTGAAATTATTACAAAAGAACAAGTACCTTGGACTCAGGAAGCAATTAAACTGCGCCCTGCAAAAATAGAAAAAGCTGCAATTAAAAAAGACAAATTAGAAGAAGTTAATCTAAAACAAGTAAGGAAAGGTTCTCTTCAAAAATCTGAAACCCTATTAATAGAAGAGTCTCTGACAGCTATTGAAGATACGGTAATATTAAAGGTCTCCCAAGAAGAGCAAGCTGAGGAGGTACGTTTAAAACACATTTCGACGGAGAAACTTGAGGAAGAAGAGCAGCCTAAAGAAATATCTTGGCGTACGGGCAAAAGAAAACCTCTAAAAGAACAGCCTGCTGAAGAGGTGGTATTAAAGCCAGTTCCAAAACGCGAAGCACCAGAAGAAGAAAAACCTGAGGAGGTTAAGCTGAAACCCGTAAGAAAAATAAAACCGAAAGAAGAAATACAACCCGAAGAAGTAAAATGGCCTACAGGCAAGCGTCGTCCGAAAGAAGAGCAACCTGTAGAAGAAGTCGTGCTTAAACCTGTGCCCAAACAAAAGGCACCCGAAGAAGAAAAGCCAGAGGAAGTGCATCTTAAGCCCGTTCCAAAGGAGAAACCACAGGAAGAAGAGCAACCCAAAGAGGTGTCTTGGCGAACTGGCAAGAGGAAACCAGTAGAAGAAAAACCAGCTGAAGAAGTTGTACTGAAGCCGATTCCGAAACGCGAAGCACCAGAGGAAGAGAAACCTGAGGAAGTTCAATTGAAACCCGTTAAAAAGGTAAAACCAAAGGAAGAAACACAACCCGAAGAAGTAAAATGGCCTACAGGCAAGCGTCGTCCGAAAGAAGAGCAACCTGTAGAAGAAGTCGTGCTTA
>DVXP01004184.1:0-10587 GCA_018235645.1 Junonia grisea
TATTAATTTTTTAACTATTTATTTTATAGACAGCCCTAAATAAACGCGAGCGAAGCCGCGGGTAACAGCTAGTGTTAATATAAATGCCGCCATTTCGTGGATTACACGTCAAGGCCGTTTGTTCCTATCATCATTTACATTAACTATACATATCTATTTAGTTAACGCTACCGCAATTGTTTAAAATTTTCTATTAAATTTAACGAGTAGGTGAGTTATAATATATAGTAAACTTAGTACGAGTTAGTAGAGCAGCGCCCAGAGTGAAAAGTTTGCTTGATCTAAAAATAACTTTCCAGAAAACTTTGAAAACTCATATCTACTAGTGGTACTCTTACCACATGTGTACTCGTACTATGGACACTTGCAGCACCAGAGTAGCCAGTGTCTTGCAAACTTAACAACGTAATTAAGATTTTTTTCTGAAAATAGTCATTAAAATTATTTTTGTATCTATTTTCACCTAAAATATTTTAGGAAAATGGTACGTAACATCTAGGAGGTGGGTACAGAAAAATGTCGCGCACCCTGCGTTGCATTAGGGGGCAAGAGGGTCTAAAATCTTCAAAAACTGCGTTACGTAATATATGAATTAACCCTTAAAAGAAGGAAGTGAGGACAATTAGACCTTCGTTCCTCTCATTCAAAGTAAGTAATACAGCAACATTGGCTACAAAACACTCATCTCTTACGCAACACGCACGGGTGTAAACCGGTAGAGCCAGTCAGATAAAGAAGTGTTCTGTGGAAGTATTCATAAAAAATGCCGTCATTCACCGAGGCATATCGTCAGAGGCGTTATGGTTGTTCTACAGGAAGGGTGATAAAGAACTACAGGCCGATTACACTTCCGAGTCACGTTTACGAGCTGTTTTCAAGGGTCGTCAAGAATCGTCTCGCCTTTAAGCTCGACGAATACCAACCTCCCGAGGAAGCAGAGTTTCAAAAAGGCTATAGCACCGTGGACCACATACCGAGAAGTATAATCAGCCGCTGTGTATGGCATTTGTGGACTATGAGAAAGCTTTCGACTCCATCAAAACCTGGGCTCTTTTGGAGTCTCTGTAGAGATGTCAAATCGACTGGCTTCAATACAAGTGATAAGATGTCTCTACAAGTCTACAACGCTACGACTACGACCGTACAAACCAAATATCAGTGGATAAGACCTACTCGGCTCTATCGTGGGGTGATACAGGGGGACGTGATATCCCCGAAACTGTTCACCAACGCGATGGAGGACATCTTTAAAACCCTGGACTCTCATTTTCGTTTGGCCGACGGTATAGTCATCTTTGCAGAGACACTGGAAGAGCTGAATTAAATGGGTGCTCCCGACGTGTACCTCTCGGTATGAACTTAGACAAAACAAAAGTTATGTTCAACAGAAATGTCATGCCGAGACCAGTACTAGTCGACAGCGTTCTTCTCGAAGTTGTACAGGATTACATTTACCTAGGCCATAAAAAAACAACTTGGCGGACACAACTTTGAGAAGGAAGCGTATAGGAGGATTCAGTTGGGTTGGGCGGCATTTGGCAAGCTCTTTACGACGACAATTCCGCAAAGCCTAAAGACGAAGTTCTTTGAGCAATGTACCTGTCCTACCTGTAATGACATACGCTGCCGTGACATTGGGGCTGGTGCACAGATTTAAACATTTAAAGTCGCTCAGCGTACTACGGAGCAAGCTATGCTCTAGTCTCTCTCAAGGATAAAACAAAAAATGATCTCTCAAAATCAGCAAGCTGAAATGGCAATGGGCAGGTAACGTCTGTCGCAGGACCGATGACCGTTGGAGCAGACGAGATCTGTAGTGGATACCGCGTCTTGGCAAACGTAGTGTAGAACACCCTCCAGCCTGGAGCCAGCTGGACTGACGACATGCGCAAGATTGCCGAAGCAAACTGGATGAGGGTTGCGGAGGACTGGGATGCTTGGCGCAAACTTGGGGAGGCCTATGTCCAGCAGTGGACTGTGATTGGCTGACGACGACGACGTTTATATAAATTTCCTTAAATATTTTACAACTACTTAATTCAGTATACGTATATGCTTTTTATTTAATAGAAGCAATAGAATAGAACAAACGATTCAGCCATGTAGGAAGCTGTTACTAAGCCTAAGCTTGTTTGACGAGTTCTCAATCTATTTGGTTATTTTACATATATATTATTATAATATAGTAATTATCGACTAGACTTCTTCTTCTTCCTAGCATATTTCCCGGACTTAGCCTGGGTCTGCTTTAAGCCTAAGTTTTGACAGGTTACCGATTTTTACGCAGAGCGATTGCCGTCTGACCTCCGCAACCCAGAGGGTAACCATTTAGATTAGAATAAATTATCGACTAGACTATAATTATGTATATTTATAAATTCATAGAAACATTTCTCGTGAACTGCTCAAAACGATTCAAAAAGTCACATATATTCACAACTTTTATAATATGAATATCTTGTACCTACCTAAAACACAAAAATTTACACTATTTCTATAAAAATAAAATAAATGAACCTTGTACAATAGCGATTATCTTCCTTATTGACTTGTTTACTACGTACAATAAGTAGAAATTTATATGTACATTTTAACTTATGTTGAAATAAATTAAAATCAGCATAGGTACCTTCTATATCGACTGTAATATTTAATGCATAAAGAACAAAAAATAACATGCTTCTAAATTAAATATACAAGCTAAGCATTAATTACTTATTAATTAATAAAAAAATGTCTTTTTGTTCTTATTAATCAATTCGAAGTCGATTGTTTAATCAACTATTTAATAATAATATATATATTGACTTTATCGTATTTCCAAATGAAGTCAACCAGTCAAAAATAACTAACATGTAATTGTAATTTTAACCTCGTTTAGATCAATTAACATGTTAACCACCCACATAATTCATAAACATTGACTCGAGACCCATTACTAAAATCGATTTTCCCCACAACGATCATACACCACTATTAATAATACGAACTGTCAAATGTCAAAGTGTGTTCGGTTATCGATATTCAATCAATACAATCACATGTTTAACTCGAATTAATTAAATAATTACCTTTTTAGCAAGATTCGCTGCCATGAAACCCCCCATATTTCCAAGGCCGAGGAAGGCGACATTTTTATCTGCTTTCGAGCTGTAACACCGCGTGGTCACGATAAAACACCGGCTGATGTTGCGCGCCGCCATTTTGAATGCTATGTATACACGTTCGTCAGCGGCGCGTGCGCAGGGCGACTGGTCTTAAACAGAACTATAGATAAATTCACGTTTTCTGATACGCTGTTAACATTAAATTAATGTATGATAAGAATTATAATTTGTGTTTGTTCTTCAATCCTGTGTGGTTTTCTGTTACGTATTATATTTGACTTTTACACATAGTGGAGCTTTATATTAGTGTAAACACAAGTAAAGACATCTTTTACACTGTATTGTATATTTTTATAATTGAAATTTAGTTTTAGGTATTTTTTAAATATTTTAAGCAAAGATTTGATATTTACTTGTATTGTATATGTTATCTTGTAATATTGGTTATAATTTCCATCAGATGAATTTGAACTCTGAAAACTTTTAAAAGTTGGCATAGTCGATGATGAAATAAAATTATACTGCACACAGCAACTATTATCGTTTTATTGAAATAGATAAAGAGACCATTAATCATTAATTACTCTGATCAATTCTGTCTCGAAAGCGTCGCTAGAATGTGGGTGTTCCATACGAAAAATTAAAAAAAAACAACAACAACTGTATAGTTCAACGTTCTATCGTATTTCAAATAATAAAGGCCGAATAATAATATAATTTAACTGAGGCGTACACTATCAGAAATTTCTATTGGAATAGTTCTAATATGAATCGAACAATGCCAACGCTATAATTATAATCCGTATTAGAATATGTTTTCAACCGATAGGCGTGTATCCGGCGACCAGGCGCACTCCAAAGGGGGGGGGGGGGTCACAAGGATATGACCTCCCCTGTAATCGTACATATTAAAAAGTCTTCTAAAAATTTACGTATTAAATATATTGTGTCTGGATTTATAGATAACATAATGATTGAAAACATTCCAGCTGTACCATCCATTATAATTTGTGACCTCTCCAAAATGTCAAATCTGTTACTCGTCTGGCCTCTTATTAACAATCTCAAATCTGTAAGAAAAATATCGTCAAGTGTGCATTCGGGCTACATCGAAATATTTGCTCTAATGTGTTGTCGGTCCACATGTGTATTCATAGACCCGGGCCGCTCAAGGCCTCGTGACGTCAACGTGGGCGTGGCGCTTATTTTAATCAAAAACACGGAAGAACTTTCTGAACGCTATCAAATTATATTTAATTGCGATGCTAGACTTTGAGCTGTTTTAATATAATTTGTAATACGTAAACATTTACCTACTTAATTTAAACTCTACTACAACAAACCAACACAAACACGTGTTATTTGTCCCCTTAACTAATTTACTATGCCTGCTGCATGAAATAATATATTTTTTAAAAAGAATCCGGGCCTTTTGTTTCATTCTTTAAATCCGTCATTTAATATTTAAACATTTTAAACTTTAATTACCTAAATAAAAAAAATAGCACTTCGCAAAGATGTAAAATAATTATTATAATTTTTCAGGCGCTACAACTCAAAGGTTTTAAAATGCCGCTGATTTTCGTAAATCGAAATCGTCCGTACTGACCGCTAAACCGGCTATTCACCTGCAAATGTAACGAGGTAAAAACCACATTTAGCGGTTAACCGTCTATCAACTAGTCAGAAACTCTATATAAATCGTTTGACTAGAACCACAACATGTATACTTGTATGTAATAAGCTAGATTTTTCAGTTGAGTTTGCTATTCAGAAATTAAAACTAACTAAATGTATTATTGTAGCTTCCGTGTATAACATATATACATAGGTGTATACTATATACAGGGTCAATGCGGACTATGGGTTTTAATTGTAACTATGTATATTATCCCTATTTAGAAACACTTTGAACCAGTAGAAAAATAAATACTACGAAAAACACGAAAAAACTTTTTTCTAACAAATTAAATAGCTTAATAGTCGAAATAAAATGCAAACAGCCTGTAAATCATCTTCATACCTTGAGTAACATATTTTATCAAAGCGGCAATGTTGGGTATTTTTTTTTATTCATGTTTCTAGTAGTTAGTTAGCATTCGTTGTTAGAAAATAAACATCATGTGAAAACTGAGCTGAAACTTAAAAACTGTCTAGTGACTAAACTACTGATCCGATTGAGATAATTTTTTGTGTATGGTCTTGAAATTGTGTTTCGTACAAACAGTTTCAATTAAAACACATAACATGTATTGACCCTGTATACCTTCTCCCTAATTGGAGAAGAGACCTATGCCCAGCAGTGGGATATGTACAGGCCGTGTTACGTGTTACGTTATACTATATAGTTAAAAATTGTTTACTACGTCATTTGTTATTGTTTTCCAATACAAAATACAAGTAAATTATCACAATTACGATTAAATTTCTAGTTACTTTCGATAAATATATAAGATACTATTTATCTTCATAAAACTACCGGATGTAGGCGGTGGTAAGATAATGGTAACCAGATAATACTGACTCGTTTTTGTTTACAGACACATTAGCGATTAAGCTACAAATGTAAATCCAGCTCAAATACTGGGTCATAAATTATCAAACGTTTTGAAATAAAGCCATATTTATAACTAGAAAATCTACATTCTGTATCGCAATTAATAAATATAAAGCATAAAATATGACTGAACTTTTATAATGGTTTATCCGCGCCAAACTATCCTCATTAGTAGTCATTCCTCCGCTTTTATAGCCGAAGTTTTTAATTATGAATACTTAGGCGTCACATCCACGAGCGAATATATCGCCACGGTATTACCGGCGTACAATATTAATATATCAACTTATAAACTAACTAGCGGGTCAACAATTTAATAGGGTACTTACGTTCGAGCATTCGCGTCCACCACTCTCGTTCATTTTAGTGAAAAAAAAGAAACTAAGACACCAATCAAACGAAAAGTCATCAAGGTGTTAGCAGTAATAATTACTAAAATGGACGCGAACTGGGCGGTGGATGTGAACGGGCGTTTCTACCCTATAACCTATGTACCGGAGATAGTTTAGCTTTCCAACTGTGAAAGAATTTATCAATTTGGTCAACTAGTTTCGGAGCCTATTCATTTCAAGCAAACAAACAAAGATTTCATCTTTATATCTATGTACTCGACAATACTGTCATGACAAGGTGATCACGAGGCATTTCACTGGTTGACCACGATAATGGTGTAATTGAACTTTCGTAAAAATTGCCCCACGATATCGCATAACATCATCTCCTAAAAAATGGTATCTGACGATATTGCGTTTGTGTCGTTGCGATAAACTCGCTTGTGTAGGTATGGCCTTAGATGGAGTAAGTAATACTGCAATAACACAGAAAAAACGTATTTCATACGCGTGGTGTTTCTTAATCATTAATCCTTTTAATTATACGTTTTCTTATACGTAACTAATAATTTATTGAAGAATATAGGTATAAAGAACGGTTATAGAATGAGATTTATGCTTTTAAGGTACATCTAGTGATCATAATTATTATTATGTCATATTATGGCCACTATACGATGCTGAGGGATGTTTGGTTACAAATGTCGATGCAAATAATAAAGAAAATAGGATTACTATTATTGCTAGAGTTGGAATATAGTGATTATAACAAATTGTAATGTCTTTTTTTATTATTCCGTCCTAAGCTGTCTAACAATAGACAAACTATCATAAGCATTTTTGTATTGTACTTATTAAAAAGTATTTTACTTTCTTCTTGTTGCTACTTTTTAATTTTACATTTACACAGAGTACATAGTAGATTTAACTAGAAAGTTTAAGCAGGCTTGTATTTGTAATTACACTGAATTAATTCTGAGACATGTATATTCATCGAAAGCAGTAGGGGAGCGTTGCGAAACTCAAAACTCTAATCTTATTCATCATATCATGGCTCTAACCCAGGATTAAGCGATTCTGAATATATTAAGTACATTTGTGCCGGTTTTATCTTATTTTACAGCCTTTGTCTTCAACAATGAACCGCGGTGAGTTTTAGTCAACCATTATGGATATTTGCTTTATTCTCTTACGTACTAACTAAAAAAGTTCAAATAAATATATTAAAGAAGAATTGTTCTATCAAACCTACAAAAGATAGATAAACTAAATTCAGTCTCATCTCTCATTTAGTACTACAAAACCGTTTTATTAATTATAAGTACTCATGTTAATGTGCGAGATGTGCACAACTTGCTTCAAAATATATCATATGCGGTCACTAAATACAACCTAAATCTCATTAAAACTTAGTAATGGGAGAAATTGCGGAAATTGTGTGTTCCGTGTATTAATTTTAGCGTAATATAAGCGTTTGGTCGTTAAAACAGGGATCTCACAAGGATATTATATTACATCAAATTTTTAAAACGGCAAATACGTTTAATTGCAACTTTGCTATATTTATTCAACAGGCTCAATGTTTGTATGAAAAAAATATTCAACAAAACATTTTTAAATTTTAATTGCACATCATTATCACTATAATTATAACTATTGTGATTTGGTTTTTTATTGACACTATATTCATTATATTTTTTGTATGTAGACTCCATTCCTTTACTGTCTTCACTCTTAAATGTACTAAACAAAAACTGCCATTTAAATTAAATGAAGACAAATTGAACTATGCGCTACAAATAGCAATTCATTAAGTACTAACTAAATACACTATAGTTCCATAATGAAGTGTTTCAAAACTATAATTTGTAGGGACGATTTATCATGAAACAAGCGGCAGAAACTCCTGTTTTAGGTTCAGGCATCGTTTATCGCTTGATTAATGTAATAATTAACGGTCCGTGGATTTATAATAAAGCTTGCCGAAACACCTCCATTGTTTAGTATTTGCTTTCGTCGAAAGTATATGATAATGAGGCTTCAAAATGTAAATTTATTGAATCTCTGTATAATGAAACGTTAATAACAGTATTGTTACGTATAATCACTATTAATAATGGCACAGTAATTCTACACAGATGATTTAATATATAATGACAAAATTATTGCTTTATGTAATGATTAATAATTTGTTATTATCACTGTTCTTAATTTCCTCTAACCTGTTACTTAGGTACTGTATTTATTTATTTATTTTTATTTTTTTAGGTGATCTTGTGAATATTTTCAAGAATAATATATCAAGAATTTAAGATTTGAATTTTAGACTTACGTCTTACAATACATGATGTAAATATCATTACACTTGTAAATTTTTAATAAACATAGGTACATACATATAAATACATCATATACGTTAAGAAATAAAAAGATTGTTATATCAAAGAACCATACTAAAACTAACCAAAAATTTCAGTGTACAATATATGGTGACGCTCATGATTTATCGTCCAGGTTATTACAAGGCCGTTTTGATTTACTGCATTCGGGAACGAGTCGAACAGAGGGTAGCGACATGTAAGAATTAATAAGGCATAGTTTAATATCATATATCACTGTCAATATGTACTGACTCTATACTACATTTTCAAGAAGATTTTCTTGATAAAAATATTATATTTTTTGTCGAACTCTCTTTTTATTATTTAAATAGTGCGCCTGATGACAAAATATAGCAATTAATTAATGGTGATTATTTGCTATAGTAAATAATTAACAAAATTAAAACATTACATTTATGCATTTTTTTTTCAAATCATTATAATTATAAAGGCAGGCCTTCTGATAATTATTAAAATTACTTGGAACGTAGTAGCAAAACCTACATAGCTACTCGTATACAAATACAAGAACAGTAAAAACATCTCAATGATAAGTCAAGGGTAGAAGTAAAATAAAAGTATAAAAGGGTGCGAAAAGGGAAAGTTTAGGAAGCAATTCCGGTTTAGTTTTATGAATTTGGGTCTTCCTACTTACCTTATCGGAAAAACTTGTGCCAATCACTATTCGAGTAGCGGCCATTCGATCACTTCAGCTTATCATAGACAATGCCAGCATTGTCTCTCCTAATCCACAGTATTAAGATCCTTTCTATGTATTTAGATTGTTAGAAGCTCAATACTGGGAACATTATTTATTATTCTTTACGTAGTATTAGCACATTTATATGCTGAACACCTTTTTTCGGAACTATATAGGTCCGATTCTGTTATCAATATATTATACTCACTTTTTTAGTAAAAGAATAACTTTATGATATGTGTATATATCCACTTTACATCCAAAATATAGTCCAGGATGTTTGCCAGTTCGCAAGCAAATTAGGTCAGGTTATAAACCTTGTTTAACCTTACCTTAATACTGAATTTTAATAATTGACTATTTGGCAGAAATTATAACATTTCCGAGGAGCCGAGATGGCCTAGGTACGAACACGATCTAAACTGAAGGTCGCGAATTCAAATCCTGGCTAGCACCGCTGGATTTTCAAATGCTAAATTTGTGTTTAAATCCATCTCGAGCTCGGTGGTAAAGGAAAACGTCGTGAGGAAACCTGTATGTGCCGGAAGAAATTCTGACACATGTATATCGTGGAGCAGCGTGGTGGATTAAGCTCCATAACCTTCTCCCTAATAGGAGAAGAGGCTTGTGCCCAGCAGTGAGACATGTACAGGCTGTTACGTTATAACATTTCGAATTGACACTCCTACCCAGTTCTATCACCTCTATGTACCTTATATGATAGTAGAGAAAAAATTCAAAACATAAAACCCAGAAAATGAAAAATACACACCACCACAAAAATACATATTCGTCATAAATGAATATTCGGACAGAAACCAATTCCAGCGACGGTACCAATCAGCCGTCAGATGAATACGTGAAGGAACCGAAACGGCCCACTGGATAGAAACACGTGGATTTCAAACGAAATCTAGTTTGAAATCTAGGAAATCTGTGAGTTTTCAAACGCTTATTGCATTTACAAACGAACTGCTATTTGCAGTGCTAGTTTTAAATACAAATTCGTTTGCGGAAACTAAATTGGTCAGGACGAAGCGCCCTGGCTTACAAAACAATGACGTACACATATATATTGGCCCAAAAAACAAACTATTTATATTTTGTTTATATTTATATTTTGTTTCTCTTATAATCTTTTTTAGCTTAATATTTTATGACCCTGTCATTAAAGAAAAAAAAAGAAGTCGCCCAAATTAAAAAATCCCGATGTGACAAAAATCGGTTTATTTTTCTAAAACATTAAAAAGAAGAAAGATCAAAATAATATAATATAATATAAGCTGATATGTTGATTTTAAAAGATTACTCAGGTTTTTTAAACACTGAATGCCAGAGATCCAAAAATTATTATATAAACCCTAGGTTTATATAATAATTTATTCTCTACAATACGGCTCTACACAGCCATACCAGTCAATCAATAACCTTATTAAAATAATAACTTTTTAACAAAAAATTAAACCGACTTCAAAAGTAAACTAAAAAGCTAAAAATAATCTTTTTACTC
>DVXP01004185.1:0-10587 GCA_018235645.1 Junonia grisea
TTTAACACTATTTACATGGCAATAAAGTCTGTAAAGGCTGAGTACTGGTGCGGGGCTGACTATTGGGTGTTTTACCCTATCCAGAATCGAAATCAGAATCAGTTAAATTTATAACGAATGAATCCACACACTCATCTATGATGTGGTCGAGTTTGAAACATTTTGTTTCGACATTATTTTATTGGTTGACGCACTGTTCCAATTTTCAGGCCTCACTTTCTTCTGGTCTATTTTAAATAATTTTTTGTTCCCGGCGACGTACCTCTCTATAAAAATAAATATAGGGCTGGTACTTTAGTAGGTGTTTGAAATGGGGCAATTTTATCCGTAACTCAGGAACAGAACAGACGAGTATTTTCTGACCAGCACAAATAGAACGTATGAAGATATACCTATAGCATACACCCATATGCGTCTTGTGCATACTCACTAAAATGTCACTGCAAAACGTTCCTCGAACAACTGGGTTTTAGATTGTGGTATTTTATGTATTTTTATTTTCTTTGCATTTTTAATTTTTTCGTAAACCTCTTGTTTGAACCCTATCTCGAGATGAAATTGGGCTCCTCTGGCTTTGTATTTTCATTATTTTCGGTCCTATCAAGTTATTATTCGTAAAGGGAATCTGTGACGTATTTTTTTATGGGAATGGAGCCAGACGAGCTGACTGATCACCTGATGGAGAGTGAATGCTGCCGCTCGTGGACATTTGCAACACCAAAGGAGCTACAAGATGCGTTACCGGCCTTTGGGGGGGGGGGGGATATGTTATTTGACCTCCGGTAACCTCACTTGCGCGGCTTTTACGCCGTTTTATATTAGCCCGTGGTATCACTCCGGTCGAGCCGGCCGCGGCCCATTCGTGCAAATGCATGGCTCTTCAATGTAATGTAAATGCATGGCTTTACCACGTGACGTAGCCAGAGGATAAATGAAACTTGAATTGAACATTGAACATTTCTTATTTTATGAATTAAAACTAACACCGATTGCTTTTTTCCTAAACTATGACTTAGAATTTATTCTCTCAAAGAGAATAAAATACCCTATTTCGAAATATCGAATGAAGCTTAATCAGGATTAGCTTTGGTGCGGGTATCAAATCGCGGTCCAGAGCAATTTTTAATTTAATTCCTTACCTTTTTTCACTTTTTTACACTCTTAGTATCAGACTCAATGAAGTTGAGCAATAAGTAATTGAACATTCATAAATACCTATTTTATGAATAAAAATAACATACAAGTTTTATATTATGCCTTCATATGTAAGAACAAAGTTTCCGTTATTTACGCTACGTTAGTTTCATTAATGCACGTGTTACGGTATTAGCTCGGAACCGGGATCTGAATAAAGTTTAGGTGTGTATCGATATCCATAATTTCTAAGTAGATTTTATGCTCCGCTTCAGGGATAATCCGCTTTATTTCATAATTTACGATGGCTTTCACTCTTTAGAAGAGCTTTTTTACACGGAAACCTTATTTTTCTAACGATTAATGTTGTTAATATCAATTTACCTACTGTTTCAACCCCCGATTTTCAAAGAAGGGATATACGACTATAATGAATAATGTGTCTTGTAAAAGGCATACTTCCAAATCAAAGTATTATAATGTACTTACATATAATTTGAATATAATTTTTTATTATTATTCTATGGTTAAATTTTTAAATTATAGGTACCTACCTATAAACTATGTGTAAAATATTCATGAAAAGTAAGCAGTTTAGGTAGGCTTAGAGAGAAAAAAAACAATTGGAATAAATACTTTGGTGCCTGATTTATGGTAATTATTTCAAATTATTCGATGTGTTTCGCAAGCAACAGCTGATTATTTTATATTAGGTTATTGTATTTAAAGAAGGGGTACTCTTACCCGTGGACTGCATGAAAGAGACGATAACGAGATAACGCGTCCAGTACTAGCGTCACTTTCCGGATTAAAATGTTTGTTCTCCGTAAAAACCACCCTCGTACTTTAGGATACTCCAAACAAGAATTATCGATACCGGTTCAGCCGTTCACGAGTTATGCGACTAGGAACAAAGACAATATTTTCTTCTTAGCTTTATTGGTATATGGTATATGTATGGAGCGTTATAGTGATTTGATTATAAAGGCTGCTGCCAGCGGACAATTAAGATTTTTCCAACGTTACCTCATTTACCGGGGTACATTTTGATGAGTAATTTTACAGTTAATGCACACATACATACCTTCAGTCCTACATACATAATTATGTTACGTAAATACGTAGCTACGTATCGGTTTAAATCACAAATCTCTCTTTTGCTGTAGTCGGGTAGAAATAAAAATAGGTCGTAAAAGAGATAATAAGTATACTTAATTATACTAATTTTCTATTTTAAGATTTTTCCCTTTATTTCTACTTTACGTCTTTAATGATGTTATTAAACGATAAGTACAAACAGTAAAAGAAAGGTGTTTTCGTATAAAAACAAGACATCGATGTTTATATTTATTCAAGAATCAAGATTCTATTAGCAATGGTCAAATATCCGTTGAAATGTGGAAGCAGCGGATTATTTTAGGAGGAGTTTTTTGATCGTCTTACATCAATGATTAAAATTGCACTATAAGCTAAATATAAGTCTACGATCAGCTTATCTACTAAAATTTTCAAAATTACATTATAAAGCAATATACATTTTTCCGTCATAAAATTTTTTCATTACAAGCCATAGAGATTGTTTACGTAAGTCTTTATCTGAAAACCTCATTTATCTATTGTTTTTAAAGTTGTTACTTTGCAGGGATTTTAATGGAAATAGTTTCTGAAAAATACATCTCGTTATCTGCAGAAGCGTACCGCACCTATTCTCTGAAATCGTGCTTTATAAGATTTGCTGAATAGGTGTTTGAGTACAAAATCCACTGACTTTTCTTAATGTATGTTTTTTAATAAAACATGTATGATTATATATGATTAATTTTATTGAAACTGTAGAAATAATAGTAATTATTTAATATTTATTAATATAAAGATGATAATATTTAATATTTTATTCGATATTAATAAAAAAATATTCGTTTTTCTTTTCTTTGGGCAAAAAAGTTTTTGCTAATACTCGTTGAGATGTTAAAATATCGGTTTCTTTACCATTTTCCTGGAAAAAAATGATTATTTTTTCTAATATACGTCAGTAGGTGAATGATGTTGTCAGTTAGTGGATATCTACAGTGTTTATAGTTATGTGTAGTCATCAGACGACGGTGACGGGTCGCGGCGTGGCGGTGACGACGGCGCTGGAATTGAATCCGCGATGCCGATGAGGCAGTCGCCCCGATCGATAGGCGGGCGCGGCGCTGCAGTCGCTCCTCGGTACGCCAGCCGCTACTGCTCTCCTACACTTAACCACTACGGCGATCGCTCACGCCGTGTATACACGCGACGATGCGCGGTGACCGCGCCGCTCGTGACACGCGACACAACAAGGACCATGAAAACTTAAAATCGTCTCTTAAAAAAGGAGCGAAGACTAAAAAGCATCGGGTAGTTTTTGATGAGAGCGCGAATGAATTTTTCGAGGCCGACTATATTATCGTCGTCCGCGATGAGTGTGGCTATTCCGACGAGGGAGAGAACGAAGAGTGCTCGGGATGTGGAGCGTGCGAGCGGTTTCAGGAGCCGGAACCGGGGGCGCTCAGTCCGCCGGAAGGTTACAAAGATATGGGCCTTTTCAATCGGGATGGAACTTTACGAGAACAAGCGTGGTGGGATGCCGGTGACGTGGTGCTGGTGGGCGAGCGCTCGGGCACGGTGTTCACGCCGCAGCACCTGCAACTGCTGCGGCGCCTGCAGCGGGAGCGGATGCTACGCTCCACCGTGTGTGCAGATTGCGACGCACACCCCGCGATTCATCAACCGCTCGGTGAGTCACCTATGTCCTTGCCAAGGACGAGTGTTTTCTGGTTGGCCTCGCTCCGAATAGTCTCATGTTTCCTTCACAGCGAAACTCGGCTCTACCCCAAAATCATTCATTCCGTAATGTTGTATTTTTATGAAAGCTACGCTAAATATAATTCTTATGTATCTGGATATTGTTAGTAAGGATCAATATTTTAAAACACTTATTTGAGCAACTGCGATTGTAAAATTATTGCTAAGCGAAAAACTAATTTTGTTATTAAAATGGTATTATGGTTATAAACAAATTGTTATAGGTATTTATAGTAATGGTACCTTAATAGCTTTAGCGAAAATATCAGCAATGCGCTTAATTAAATATGACGGTAGTAGGTCCGAAACGAGCGTTATATCGTTTTATACAATTATTTGGCGAGTGACACGGGTGTCGCCATATTGCATCCAATTACTTTACATCTATATTTAGAACAACAAACAAAAAAAACGACGGTTTGAATACTCCGTAAGTTATTAAGCTAAACAATATAAAGAATAAAACTAACGCCTTATGAATAGTATACAAGAGCAGTCAAAATAAAATTGCATCTTTATTGAACAAGAAATATGAGCTAAACCAAACTAGGTTATATAAACACAATCTTTTAAGAGGATTAAATATTATTTATAGCAATAGGAATATTGTGAATAAACATGAAACATGAAACGGATAGCGTGAATATTCGCTCTACATTACAACTATTGTAAAATAATTTTGAAATACTATTTAGTAAAATTTTTAAATACACTATAAAGTTGCAGTAGATAAAAAAAGGATTTGCGCTAAATCGAAAAATATTGTATTTAAATTTTACATTGATTTTATTAACCAAAAACAACAATGGCAATTTTAATATTTATATTTTATTATACCTTTAAATTGAAGAATTCTTGATGAAAACAAAGAAAAATAACTTTACTCGACTTCAAGTAGAAGGATATTCTCAATTATAGGCGTACCTAATTATTATTTTATAATATTAATAAATATTTTTTTCTTTATGTTTGCTACTTCAAAGTTCATCATTTATGAACCATAACTATTTATTACGAGTATATAGTATGTTGTATGTTTGGAACTTAAGGATAATACATTATTTAATTTTGGGTAACATGAACAAATATATATAAGTATATACATAATTATGTATCTAATGGTGAGCAGGTATATATAATATCCACTACACTTACGATCAAATGTGACTTCAGGATTTTGTTTCGGGGAAGCTTAATTCCATTTTGGATCCATTATTTTTTAATATTTATAAAAAGAGTTTTGAAACTAAAATTAATTCCTGATAAAAGAGACACACAAGATCGCAATTACAATGGAAACTCACATCATGGAAAGTACACACGGACAGCCTATACTATATTGTCACTGACCATAACGTCTTGACACACCTGACCTTGTTTAAGCTAGTTATTTACAATGTTTACAATACACACACAGTCTAGAAATATTATAAAAAATCAAATTTTAAAACTAAAATAAAAAATACCTATCACAGAAAAGTAAACAAAAACGTAAAATAAGTAAAAAATAAAAAACTGTAACACAAGCGAAAAGACGCACCGTCTCAATTAGACATTTTAATATGATTTTAAAAATATATATTAAACTTTGCCATTAAATATTTTGGTACATTAATTTAAAAAAAAAAAAACAAGTGGCGCCCTGGGCCCTGATTCATAGGGCGCCCCTAGCTTAGCCATGCTCTGTGTGACATATACCTACGAGTTGAGCTTAAAAACCAAAAGGTCGACACCTAATAAAATAGTATATTTAAGGTAGGGATATCTTAAATATACTATTTTCGCTAAAAAAAGCCGTCCGCCTCATTTTTAATTTTTCCGCCCCAAACAAGCAAATTTTGGTGCCCCAAAAATATGGCGCCCTAGGCCGGGTCACACGGGCCTATGTGTAAATCCGCCACTGGTTGGAAGCTACACAATGGATTTCTTTATGAAGAATCCGTACAGTTGTGTAAATTCTGTTATGGTTTCCTATTAATTATCATATGGAACGAAAACGTTTAAAATAACTTTTTTCAAAAAAATTAGGTCCTTATTTAGGTGTTTTTATGTAATCCAAAACGTTCCTTCAGATAAGATGGTGTATATCAATATCAAGTAGTTTGAAAGACACCGGAGCTTTCTACTGAGGATTTTTAAGTTCATTGTGGATTTCCTGCAGTAAAAGAGATCCATTGAAGGATTTCGGTTTTACTTTGTTCGGTTTAACAGTTTCTAAATTCGTTTCGAAATTCTACAGTTGTGCATTGCAAATACCAAAACTCTTTATAATTCAATATATGAACTGTACGTAATTTTTTTGTAAATTTCCCTTTAAAAATCTATATTGTATTTTTATATAGAGCCACAGACATCTATTTTCACGTTTGGACATTGTAAACCTGGAAGTATAATCAAGTGCTTGCTCCCCATATCACATATATCATAAATATAATCATGTTTTATATATTGAAATCCTTTATCCTAATTTGCTACTAGGTACTAACAAAATCAGTCAAACAAAAATTGTAAAAAACAATAAATATCTGATTGAAATAAAATTTATCATTATAAGATTTATGGCACTCTAGCCTTGTTGTTATCTATTAACGTAGATTTTTGTAGAACCTGATCTGGGTCTCCATCAAGTAAAAAAAGAAGATAATAATTTTTTTGAGATTATGTAAACTATTACGCATAATCGTCACCCACCAGGGCATAACGCCAGAAGCATGGACTAGGGGTGTGGTTGTTTTGTTCTTCAAGAAGGGTAATAAGACACTCCCAAAAACCTATATGCCGATAACACTTCTGAGCCACTTTACAAGCTGTTCTCAAGGGTCGTTACAAATCGTCCAGATCCAGTTACGAGACCAGCCTCCGGAGCTAGCCACGTTTCGAAAATGCACCGTGGACCCCTAAAAATGTCCCGGAAACTGTTCACCAACGCGATAGAGGATGTACTTAAAACTCTGGACTGGATTGGACGAGGCGTTAGCGTCAATTAAGAGTATATCTCTAATCTCCGTTTTGCCGACAATATCTTTTCAGAGATATCGGAACAGCTGAATCAAATGCTAAACGGCCTAAATGAGTCCAACTGATGGGTCTCGGTATGATCTTGGGCAAAACAAAACTTAGGTTCAACAGAAATCTGATGCCGAGACCAGAACAGGTCGACGGCGTTCTTCTCGAAGTTGTACAGGATTACACTTACCTAGGCCAATACAACTTGGCCGACACAATTTTGAGAAGGAAGCGGATAGGAAGATTCAACTGGGTTGGGCGGCAAGCTCCGTCGAGTCCTTACGTCGACAGTTCCACAAAGATCTTCGAGCAAGGTGCCCAACCGGTGATGACTGGTTTATCAATAGAAAAAAGGACTGCTGAATTTGAAAGCAATCTTTTTATTAGTTTGTTTCAAGAGAACGTTTCAATAAACTATTAAATATGTATCGTGCTAAACGAATAGTCACAGTTAGGAAATAGCTTGCACTTTGCGATAAAATATTTCATTTGAGCCGTTGATAAACATTTTAATAAATATTGTGTATCTGTTTGCATAAACAAAAAATATTTTGAAACTGATGAAAATTCTAAAAAACGAAATAGTTTTAATAAATTAAGTGTCAATAAAAAAAAAATATATGTTTAAACATGATACATAATAATGTTCGTGTAAGCGTGGGTACTACACGATACATTCTTGTTGATACGCAACGCTCGCCCACCGAGCTGTCGAACAAATTGCCAATTTAGCTCTCCATCACGGCAATAAAAGTGAGTAAGTTTTAAATACCAGATATTCATTAGAATATAGAGAAATTTCAACGATATAGACGTAGACAAAGAGAAATATGAGTGGATAAGCTTCCTTTAAAAATATTAACAATAATAATAACTTTAATAAGTATTACTTAAATGCTTTAAAATTTAATAAAAAAAACGGCTAAAACAAAAAATATATATGCAAACTTCAATTGGTTAAATATAATTGTATTCCGTGATAACTGAATAAATGCCTTTGAAGTTATTATGTTTCTGGTTAATTAATAAATTCTGTTTGAATATCATGACTTATTTAAGCGTATGCAAAGTGAAAAGTTATATTTACCCGCATATGTCTTATAACGGTAATGGGATAAAGTCGAGTTTTTGTACCAGACCAACCCAAAATCTACATAAGTAAATGCAAATGTAGTAAAATTTCCTTTTTCGCCATAGTCAGGTAAAAAGAGTCAAAACTTGACATTTTTTTTTATGATTTTAATCTGACAGTTTGAAAATTGAATTTTACCACATAAACACTACATACCTACATCTATGTACCTACCTATGTGTGTGTTGCAATATGTAAATTTTAACTAAGTAATTATTTATAAAAATCAATATAAAATATTAAATTAATAGATAATAAACGTTTAATATGCCTTTATACTCGCTGTTCGCTGAGTTCTGGAAAAAAGGGATATAGAACATCATTTCTCGTATTATAATTGTTTGGTTTTAACAAATAATGTTTAACATACAAATTATAAAATGACATATATCTATATAACTTAATTAAATCGTGGCATGATATGGTACCTGTCCTCAAAAATATTTTTTTATGCTTTAACGGGTGACGTAACATTTAGGTCACTACCGATTTGGGTGCTTAGCATACCAACAAAAATAATTTTCAACAAAATGTTATGTAAAACAGATTACGAGCAATGTTTTAACGAATTATTAAAAAAAATGCTATTTGTGAATTAAATGCACAAACCTAGCAGCATTTGCACTCAATAATAATTAGGTGCTCTAAATCAAAATTAAATTTATTGCGTAAAACCACATACCACTTTAAATACACACACAATATAAAAGCTTTTGAATAATTTGCGCTTTTAAAACTAATATAGTATATTAATTATGTACAACACCAATGCAGCTCACTCTCCACCTATGAAAATGGCATTAAATTTAAAGAATGCAAAATTATGTCAAAACAAAGATATCAATATACTTTACATTTCTTTTTTTAAAAATAATTTTATTGTTGTAAATAAAAAAAAAATTAAAAATTAAAAAAAAAAATTAATATCATTAAACAAATTAATGGAACCATCGACTTTGGAAAACAACAAGATTAGGGCACAGGATGTTTAATTTTTCAGTAGTAAATTAATACTATTCATTAGCCTCTCAGTCTGTCTTATAAATGTTCAATCTGAAAGAAATCCGTTAGGGCCCCTTGGCTTACGTATTTAAGTTTTAGTCTTATTATAATTTTACACCTAACTTATTTATTTATGAGGTCTACGTTAGTTGCGTAACTTTCCAAGTCGCAAAAGGTCATAATTATGAAAATTCTCTACACAATACATTTTCATTTGCAATGTTTTTATATATACTAGAGGCCTGTTTTTGGTCGATAGAATCGACCATGAAACCTTTTTGCCTTTTTTGCTTAAGCCATTCATTTTCTTTTTTTATTATTTTAATCTGGAACCTTCACATCTGACAATGTTGAGAATATATAATACTAACAGTATTATTACAAGGATATCCCTGTATCAGTAGTGTAGCAGTGCCAATGTGTGAAAAAGTTTTATTTTTATATTTATTTAAAGGATCTTTGAAGAAGTATTCATTCCTTCTTCATATAAGGTTCAACAATGCCAAATGTTATACTCCTTTATTCACCGAATTTTCGTGAAAATCTGTAAGAAGTTTTTGCTTCACGTATACAAAGCTGCACGTTAAGCTGCTCGTAGTTTGACAAATAAGGACATCTTTGTCAAATATTTTGATAGTTCATAGTTCGTACTCATTTGACATGTTTCACAACAACGTACGATACTAACAATCACCTAACAACACTAACAACAACAACGTTTGTAAGATAAACGTCTATCAGCCGTTCATAATATGACACTATTGTTAAATCGTCACTTTCGTTGTACAGGTATATCGCTATTATCTCCCCACCGCAATCACACTTATAAAAGCTTTATTTTAAACGTTTTCTGACGTTTAAACCTTGCAAAACTTTAATAAATCGATCTCATCTGACATATATTGTAGTGCTTTCATTGTTTTATGGCTTCTAATATTTCTCTACAGCAAGATTTTTAATTCGAGTCAGTAAAATTACATTTACAGTGTTGCAGGTTTTTATTCCCAAATAAATAGACATGTAGTAAAATCAAGATTTTACAATACAAGTTAGTCGAATCGAGTACATCTTATTCAATATCAAATTGCCTTTATATAAATAAAAATTTGTAATTTACGGTAATTGGACAGAAGACTATATGTCTATATCAAACATCCAAATTGCAATTAAGTTGAGAGGTACGTCGACAGAAACAATAAAACTTTAAAATAAAAGACGTAAAAAAATATTTAAAGAAGGTCTGAAGTAAGCGAGACCTGAAAATTCGAGACAGTGCGTAAACCAACAAATGTCGAAGACAAAATGTTTCAAACTCGACCACATCATAGATCAAAGTGTGGATTCATTCATTCATTCGTTATAACTGTAATTGATTCTGATTCCGATTTTGAATATACCGAAAGAATGGGAGTCGGAATAAAAAAAAAAAAAAAACTTATAAAATTGTTGTATTTCTTAATTACTTTAGATCTTTTTTAATTTTT
>DVXP01004186.1:0-10587 GCA_018235645.1 Junonia grisea
GAATACAATGTACAATTTTTGTTATTTAGTATATACGCTCGAGCACAATAGATGGCGCTAAGTATTTTATATTAAAATGGGATCTTGTTTTGCATTTTAACTCTAATATTTTGTAAGAAAGAAGTAAAATAATATTGTGCGCTTTAACGTACAGCTCATATGTTTATGGTCGGCGACTTCTCTGCGAGTTAAATATCATGTGTCCACATTACAGCGACTTATTAGTACTTATTTCAAAATAATCTTCTAAATTGTTGATAAATATTGTGGTATACTTTGTATTTAATATCTTGAAATTATAAATGAATATTGTGTTAAATATCCAATAAAGCTGAAAAATACTATAAAATATTGGTCAAAGTCATCAGTCGCCAGCGACATTTCAGATTTGCAGCGACTGAAGTCGCTATATCGTCAGCGATTGTCTAGACGTGACTTTTTACAGCGACTTGAGGTCGCCGGCGACTAAAGTCGCTGCCGTCAGTACGCACCTTTAAGTCACAGAGAAGTCGCTGTCGACTAAAGTTGCTGCCGTGAATACCGACCATTTGTCACTAAAGTTATTTAAACTTACATGTCACATTTATTTCTTGAAATATTTACAAATCATGCAAAAATCATAAACTGACAAGGTTACTTAACAGTTTAAATAAATAGAATAAATGTTTTATTATTAGAGTAAATGATTTTCATTGAATACATTATTAGATACTTAAAAAGTTTATAACAAAGTCCTAAGCTGTGATCTGACAAGATGTCAGATTTTTAGCACTAAATAGCAAATACTTTGACGTAAATCAACTTTTGTGAGAAATTAAAATTAAAATATATCGCAATATAAAAATAACTTAAAACAACAAGTTAAATTAAAATAGTTAGTTGTTAGATACAATCTTAAATAAAGGAATGTTAGAAATCTATCTACTATTTAGTCATAAACAATTTATTTTTTTAATTGTCTATGGTTATACATCGGCCATCGATATGTCGCGTTTCTCGTGTTGCCCTTGAGTCCATCCATAATTACCGTTTTTAAAAAAATCCCAAATATCTAGATAAAATTTAATTGAATATAAGTGTTTTTAATGTATCAAGTGTTTTAATGTGACTGAAGTGAATTAAATACTAGTGAAGTGTAGAAGTTGTGTAGCGTCACCTGACTGAGCTCATTGTCATTTCCCGCCATTGTGGCTGCTAAAACTAATTTCGATTTTCTGATATCCTAAAACTGTTTAGATGTGGAATCATTAATTTCTGTTATTTTGTGGCCGAGTTATGTCATTGCACGGTAATGACGTTTGTTTATTAGAAATAGAAGATTACAACTTATACGAAGAAGAAGCATCTGATCACGCTAGTTCAAGGTAGGTGTAACCGGCGTGGTTATAGATTTTATAACACGCATAAGACGTAGTCATTTAATAGTACTTTAAAATGGTATTATTCTTTATAATAAAATTAATCTTTATGTTTATGTTACACACATGATAATGTGAGGTCATTTGTGGTCGCTCCCGCCCCGTGCCGGTCTATAGTCAGCTGTTGAGCCGCCATGTTTGGACGAATGAAATAGGCGTAGTAAGCGCCTTGCATGTTACGAGTATACTTAAGCTCAACACAATGTTACTTATATGCGAAAAATATTTCGAATTTTATGATATGAGATAAACTGCTGAATTTCGTTTATATTTTAAAAATATTATGTATGATTTATCGTGTCTAGTAAACATTTTTGGTTTGTTTTATTATTGCTTACATTATAGTAATAAACAATCACAAATGACATTTTTCTTAACTTTAAATCAATAATATTTTTTAAATAAAATAAAGTGACATATAGCAAATTTAAATAAATAAAAATTGAAAAATATTACCTCTATGAGAGTTGGAATATTAAAACAGAATTTTATAAAATGTAGAACAGAATAAATGAGAATAAATTTATTGTAAAACATTGTAAATTAATCAAAGAAATATTTTATTTACAGAAGTGAGAAAAATTCTTCACCAGGAAGTAAGACTATGGAGGCGGAAAAGAGAATTCGACGTGAAATTGCTAACAGCAATGAACGCAGAAGAATGCAAAGTATCAATGCGGGCTTTCAAGCTCTGCGGACTTTGCTACCTCGACATGAGGGTGAAAAACTTAGCAAAGTATGTATAATTTTTACAAATCATGTTTGTGGTCTATCATAGACTTAGATGAAACAGGACACCCTTAATAGGCAGACAATTTCAGTCAAAAAACAACACCATATTCAGTAATAAAAAAAAAATTCAGTTCCCATATCCAACAAATTACAAGATTTAAAGATATAGTTGTTGGTACCTTCTTGGTGCATCAAATTATTTCCGTTTAATTTTTTTTTAAACTGTCCTTGCTATCATTGCAAAAGTTGTATTGATTTTATTTGAGATAAAATTAAATTTTTATTTAGTTTAGAGTAAATTTTTAGTTTGTATGTCAGTTTTCGATCCTTCATTTTAAGTGTATTCTAATTGTAATTATTTAGGGGAAAAAGAATTAACAGATTTACATTTTTAGTAACAACATGTCGGTTTTATTTACAGGCTGCCATATTACAGCAAACTGCGGAATACATATATTCTCTTGAGCAAGAAAAGACAAGACTGCTCTCACAAAATTGTCAGTTGAAGAGGTTGCTGAATCAACATGAAGGTGGTGAAATACCCATTAAAAAACGAAAAAGTGAGGTTTTGCCGCATGTCCCTTCCATAATTCCTGATTCAACTGATGACACTCTTACAACTTCAAGATCACCAGAACCAGTTGCTGTTATAACGGTTTCAAGTGCATCTCAGAAAAAGGAACCTGAAAATAGTGAGTTACGAGTGCAACTTGAAAGGGAGCGACGGCTACGTCGACTGTTGGAGGAAAGGCTGCATTCATTGGAAACACAGGTGTACCCTGAATCCGGAGGAGAGATGCCTCAGCCAGTACTTTACGAAGAAACAGATATTGCAGACTGTAAGTTGGAGAAAGAAGAAGAGGTAAAAACAGTGGAAACGCCAGTTGCAGCACCCTTGCTAGAAGCAGCAATCAAAGCTGAACCACGTGTCGAGGTGGAAGTGCTACCGGACGCCAATCATGACGCTCCGTCGCGCTTGTATCTCGCTAGCACCAGTCGTCAAAACTTAGAAACTATTGTAGAGGCCATTCGTCATCTAGAGGGTGATCACTTATTCAGAGAGGAAACGGGTGACGCACCTCTCGCTTTGACTAAGAAGGTCGACCGGGCACCCCCACAAAGACCTGGAGTCATCGTAGTGAAGCACTCATGATTGCATTGAACTAGTCTCGGACTTTCAGCTTATTAAATGGCTTCTGTTGAAAGATCCCTCCTGACCCTCCTCGAATATAGTTTTGTAATTTTAGTTGTATAGTTGTCTTTCCAAAGTGACAAATTGATAAGTCTGCGTTTCGTTTATTTTAACATATTAAAGTTAAGTTAAATAAAATATTAATGTTAGATGCATGAATTGTGACATAAGTCTATTGGCGCTGTGCTTAGTTTAGTCTCAAAATATTATTTGGTGAATGATGATTAATTTACTCAGGCTTATTATTACATAAGAAATTGGAAAGAAAAATGACTCAGTCAAGTAAGAGTGGGTGAAAAGGGTAGCATGTCAATTGACAATATCTTTTCACAAGTAATATTGAAACATTGATTTGAAATTTTGTAAATATTATTTAAATTAATTGAAATGTATCTTTTAGTAATTCTTATTTTAATATAGCATTTTATTGCTGTGATTGTCATTGTTTACAATAAAATAAGACACTTAAATTCAAAATGATTATGAAGAATAATTTCAAATACTATAATGTATCATAAAAGCAGAATAAAAAGCAATAAAACATTAAATGGATGCTAGGAAATAGGTAGAAAGGTAAAACAGCAATAATATCTGGTTACTTAACTTTCTTTTTATATTATAACAGTTGGTCTGTGACCACTGTCTGACATCAATTTTTTTATAAACAATACTTTTCATTGGTATTAATAATGCCCTGTAATGCATAAGTTTTATGCTATTCTTGCAAGTGTATATTTTTAATTATACAGTGACCATTTAGTGATAATATAGTTTCAATGTAGAAATTGACAAAATTATGTAAAATTAATAAAAAATGTTGAAGTAAAATTTCCCAATTGTCCAGTGTAGTATTTCCAATAAATTCCAGTGCTTACTTTTAAATTCGATATTAGTAAGTTATTATTAGTGGCTATTGTTAACCTTTAGTAAAGCATTCCATGTGGTTCAAGTCTCGCTTTATAAATATACTTACAATATATAGGTTATGTATGATTTTAATCATTTGGTTAGATTTATTGTATAAAGACTAAATTTAAATTACCTTTGAACATTTTAAAAATATATTTTTGGTTTATTAGGTAGCCATACTAATGTAATGTTTTGTATTTAACACAAATACCTACAGTTTACCGAAATCAAAAGAGAATCTCAGTAGGGTGAGATGGAACTTTGCAGCTTAGTCTTTATGATATACAAAAATACTTTGGTTAAAGTATTGCAAACAGCCACAAGGCAGGCCTGGGCTGTTCTGCACTGAGTTATAATATGACAAATTGAACATCAGCATTTAGTCTGTCCTAACAATGTGAGGTGATCCAATCATCAGTTAGAAGTTTTTACGATGGACATGGGAAATGTTTGATAGTAATACTTTACTAGGTATAGGAGTTGTGGGTTCCTGCAGCTCATGGTTTTTAGACGTTTAAAAGTGATTTTATTGTTTGCTTTGATGTGCTGACCTTTTTGTTGAAATCTAACCAGCAGTGCTTTTTGTTAATATTTTCTTTAGTAAGTTTGAATATATTTTTAAGTTGACTCAGCAACAGAGTGATATACAATGTATTATATAAAAAAAAATAGTGCCGTGATCCAAAGTATTGGATCATTGAATTTATTAAGACTGATCATTAATTCATTATTAAGTTACGCTAGTTCGAACCACCATATTGGTCATAATATGTGTGTGTATGTGTGCATTTTTAATTATGTAATAATTTATATGTGTGTATGATATAGTGGTACTGTAGTAAGGTTTTTACTGACAGTTTTATTTGAGATTCTTTATTTACTGCTAGCAATAATTGAGTCAATGTTATAGGTAAAAATTATTGAGAATTTTTAAAATTTAGAATCTCTCTAACTCTGTTAGTTGTCATTAATAAGCTGTTTGTTCCATGACTGACTGTAATTTATTTTTGTATGTGTTTCTTACCGTGAAATATTGGGGACAGTTTTTTATTAATTGCAGAGTAAGAATAACAATCCAGTGTTTTTTTTCCCAATGGAAACATATCAATCAGATATGTAGTTATTTTTTTGTATATAATCTATTCTACTTATGGAAAATGTCAATGAAATATTAACTTTCTCAATATAAGATTAGTACTCTGCTATTAATAGAACAGGACGCACTCTGTTTCTGAGTCCCTAGCTGTAAGGAGTTGTCTGCCTACCGCCTTTTACATTATGTCAGTATAGGATAATAAAACAATGTAACATAACGGACTTGGTTATACTATTAGTGTAGTCAAAGTATCTAGGTGTTAAGAGATTTTAAGTCAAAGAAAGCAAGTTAAATTGTTTAAAATGTTATTATTTATGTCTTAAAGTATTAAAATGGTTATTTCTTATTAATTAGTTTGTAAATCATAATCTTCAGTATATTCACTACAGCTTTTCTTTGCGCCTTTAAAACCAATGAAACATTTTATCATCTTTAGTAAAATTATTTCATAATTACAACAACATCTAGATCATGTCTATATTTGCGAAAATAAGTATATTGGATAGTGCTATTGTATTAAAATAAATATAGGTATAAAGTTTTTGTTGTCAATCGAAACTTCTTCTTAATACCATTTTCTACACTCTATCTCATGTTCTTTGATGTAAAAAGCATAATATTGCAATCACAATAAAAACACCATTACATACAATCATTTTGTTATGCATTTTTAAATTAGATTTTTGTTAAAATAACAATGATTGTGTTAAGATAAATTCAGTTGATGAGTCTTTTTTATAATTAGAGATGAGGTAAAAATATAAAATTATTATTAGTGTACAGTTCGTAATCTTAAACCACCTGCTTTTATTAAAAATAAATATTCTATGTAGTTATAGGCGCCTTGTAAAAATATTTTTACCCTATCTCTAATTGACTCAAGTTCCTATACTTAGATAGTTATGATAAATATTTTTTACAGCTCGTAATAAGAATATTAATGATAAAGTGTAGAAAACGACGCATGAATGTTTCCTTTTTGATATGAAGATGGTAAAGATATTTCCTCTGATTTTAATTGTATCACATTTGACCTACATTTACGAATATTTATAAAATATTGATATTTCTGTGTTTCATTTTTTTCCTTTTCACACAAACAAAACAATAACAACAACAACAACTCAAGCAAGGTATTACTAACAAATCACTGACCATCTACTATGTAATCTTTAAATTTGGCTAAACCTTTTATGGAGCAATTTCTCCATTTTCACAGCATTTCGAACTTAACGAACGTATGTTATGCATATACAATTGTCATATTCGGACCATAATTATAGTTAGGGAGATATGAGCGGACAAACATTCACTTTCGAAAGGCACGAACATATCGAAAAGCTGAGTGTTTATGAAAATATGTATGAAATACACGCTGTTCGAATAACTATAAAAAATGCAAACAGTTAAATATGATAGATACTTTATTCAGAATGGCCTGCGTAGACCGGGTATGGACCGGTAAATCATTTTTTCTACATCCAATATAATTTATATTTACATACACAGATGACACGGTACAAAATTGCTATAAATTATGTAATAGTTACGTAGCAGTTTACGTTCGATGCAGTATAAATGCCTTACTATGCCAATCCCGCAGGTCGTTAAAAATTCAGGATAATTTTTTTTAATTAATCTTCACATACAGCACTTAATATGCAATAGCGACGCTAGATAAAACTTAAACAGTGGCATAATTGCGAGGACCTTTCAAAATTTAGTCAAAACAATGTATAGACACATGTAATCAAATAAAACCGAATTACGACCTTAAATAAAATTTAAGTCACCTAAAAACCAGCGCTTTATATATCACGCAGAGCCACGTTGCTGGTTATTTACTACCAGGCGCGATCCTACACACCTTAGGGCGCACGACTTTTTAAATCACATCTACATACCAATAATTCATAATAATACGTAATACCTACTATAGCATATTAATGGTAAAATAATTTTCGTAATCGGTCCCGTAGTTTTTGAGATACATAGGTACATATAGACATACAAATCCTCTTTGCAATAAATCAATAATAGTGGATATATACTACCGACAAAAATTTTGGAAGCACCTATGGTATTTGAAGAAAATACGTAATTTAATGCATAGATTGATTTCAAAACTTAAAATATTAGATTGACATAGAAAAACAACAACATTTTAATGGTTGCATAGTATTTTGAAAATCTATTTTCATTAAAGTTACCTATATAATATAGGGGGTACTCTAGGTAATTTTCGTAGCGTCGTATCATTTTATGTAGGTTTCATTTTCCAAACTATTTGTAGATATTCTAATATTATTCCACGTTTTCTAAAAATAAAAAATAGGTACGATTTTGTGTTTTTCTTTTTTTATCCCATCCGAATGCAGTAAGAGAATATCCGGTGAGTGGAATGGTCATTGTACGATATTTATTTAATTCAATTTCATCTTATTTTTATGTGAATCGTGTTGAAATCGTAAGAAATGATACCTATTATTATAACCTTGTTGAAAAATTAAATTAAACTAAATGATTAATTAATTACTAGCTTAATATATCCTAATATATTATTGCACTCTTAAAAAATAAACATTTTTATTTAATATTTCGTGTTGATTTGGAAAATTATGCACTTTTATTTGTGCAAAATACTTCTAAGCTCTCAAGAAAAGATCAAAGTATTTTAAAAATGCCTAAAAAGGTGGCTTTGAAAACGCTATAGAGTTTTACATCGGAAAAATAAAGCTCTATGACACCTAAAAATTAGGACGCACGACTTTTAAAATCACATCCACATACCAATTTATAATAATACGTAGTACCTACTTTAGCATTCTAATGGCAAAATAATTTTGTAACCGGTTCCGTAGTTTTTGAGATACATAGGTACATATAGACATACTCTTTCTTTTAAATTAATTTAAAAATTCTCTTTGCAATAAATCAGTAATAGTGGGTATAAAAGTATAGATATAAATAGAAAAATTATGAAATTTTTAGGCATAAAAAAGTACATAAAAAAAAACTCTCTTTTTAAATACCACATAGTGTGAACAGAATGATTTAATCATTAAATGTATTCGTTGTCCTCAGTATGCAGCCTCACTGCTCGTAGTCGTGTCTCAAGGTTAGTTTAGTTGTTTTAAAGTTGTGGCCATGTGCACTAGTGTCACAATAAATTGTTGAAAACTACATAAGCACTACGACCTCAATTTAAATGTTGTGATAAAACGTTGTGATATTTATTAAAAAAATATAAGGTAAGTTTAACAACAACAAAAAAAAAAATTAAGATGGATGTGATGCTCGATTTCGTACGCATTTATTTGTTTTTACAATTATTAGGCATACCTATTTGGTGTAAATTATTTACTTTTCTCTCTATTGTCATCTTTATGTTTTTTTTCTTGAGATAATGAGGTCAAAGGGATCACTTTACTATCATCCTTAAAAAAACTTCCAGTGATAAGCGATTAGCAATACCATTATTATTATAATAGTTATACATGTACTCGTACAACCTATGGATAACTTCAACCAAAAATAATTCTTTCATACGTATTCATTGAATTGCTGTAGGTATATCGTAATATTGCCTACATGGTAAACTTTTGATTGGTCGAAGCGTGATGTTTTATAGCCTATATTTACAAATGGTCCACCTAACGTAGTACGAATTTTTGTAAACTAGCGGTTAGTTTCCAATTTTATTAGCGTGTTCAAGCAATAAGTACATTAGTAACGTAACACAGCCTGTAAATATCCCACTGCTGAGCATAGGCCTCCCCTCCTATTAGGGATAAAGGTTATGGAGTTTAATCCACCACGCTGCTCCACTGCGGATTGGTGGATATACATGTGTCATCTTATATTTCTTCCGGTACATGCAGGTTTCCTCACGATGTTTTCCTTCATCGCCGAGCTTGAGATGAATTTAAACAGAAATTTAGCACTTGAAAATCCAGCGGTGCTAGCCAGGGTTTGAACCCGTGAACACGTAGTTAAGATCCACGTGTTCGCACCACTAGGCCATCTACGCACATTAGTATTAGTATAGATTAATAAATAGATACGATTTAAAATACTTACTTTTACATGTTACTGTTATAAAAATTGCAAATGCATAACAATCCCTTGTCACGGCGTTTGTGGTTCCACTATTCCGAAGCAGATTGATCGAGTTTTTGCAATTAGGTAGTTTATATTTCATACTTACATATGTAAATAGGTCGTAAGCTATATTTAACAAAGTTATGTGATTTGGGTGTCCTTATCCAAAAATTTATATGTTGGTATATTATATTTAAATAGATCTACCGTGATTACTTTTGCAATATGGGTAATATCCACTAACAACGAATTTATGAAATTTTACGCATAATGGGGTAGAGGAGATAATTACATTTGCTTATATAAAATACATGAGCAAAGCTTCGGAAAACTGCTAGTATTTATATTATGTAATATATAAAACACATACGTTAATTTATAGTAAAATAGCAGATAAAGATTTTTTAAAACTTTTTGTTGGCCGGATAAATGTTCAGGCATTTATGTTTTATTTTTATTACTCGTTCCTATTTAAACATTAGAAACGGTTCATTATACTAAATACGATGTAGGTATAACGAGTATTGCTCGTAAAGTTATTAGCTTAGCGCGATTGTAAGTTATGTAGGTAAATATATTTGTCCAACCTATTATACCTGCTAAACTTATTATATTTACCCAGTGGCGGATTTAACACAAGTGCCACCCTAGGCCCTGATTCATAAGGTGCCCCTAGATTAGCCATCCCCTATGTGACAGAACATACAAATTGAGCTAAAAAAAATCGACACCACCAGTTCGCTATCTTAAATTTAATGTTTTCGGTAAAAAAGTTCGTCCGCCTCATTTATAACTTTGCCGCCCCAGAAAAGTTAAGTTAAGACGCCCCTAAAATTGTGGCGCCCAAGGCCCGAGCCACACGGCCCATGGGTAAATCCGCCACTGTACTTACCTAACTTAATCATTTATGTTACCAAATTTAATAAAATACAAACTAGCTAACGGCTTATTTCGTTTAGGTATTTTTTTATATAAAAAAACGTGTTTACCCCTTTTTCCTCATTTCGTAGTGATTATTTTCAAAAATCCGTTCTTAGTTTGAGAAGAATATTTCTGCTATCTTTCGACATGATAAAAATACACATTAATATGAGTAGGAGTAGGAGTACCTTTTTTTTTTTGTTGACGCAAGGTAAATC
>DVXP01004187.1:0-10587 GCA_018235645.1 Junonia grisea
TTACGTAACATTTTACCAAAATTTTTAGATGAAAATCGTCACTAAGATAGTTTTCGAGACCATTTTCATCTAAAAATTACAATTATGTCGTTACGTAACGCGTTGTTATTATACCCGGCCCCATAACGCACCGTATGTTTTACAAGACCCTCCCCTCCCCCAAACTGCGTTACGTAATACTTGAACGAACCCTTATCCATAAGATTTTGTACAATATAATATTTTCACTGATTCTAAAAGTTTCTGAATTCGAGAGTGTTTTTTTTCGAGCAAGTAATTTTGTCGTTTGAGAATTTTAATAAACTTTCTCAAAATCAGTTTAGAAATTATTTAACATCGCTAAAAGGGGTTTAAAGCTTTCACTTCACATATTGAAATAATGAAAAATCAGAATGTAAATACTAAACACACATTAATGCCTTACTAAACACATAATTTTGTCATTTGAAAATTGTAATTGTTACTCTTTCTGTCATATTTATTGCTTTTCGGGTAACTAAGCTGGTCCCAAATAAATACCCTCAAAATCAGTTTAAAAATCAAACCCTGTCTAGTGTTAAGTTAAAACCGATAAAAATTTGAATTGTAGTGTAATCTAATTCAAAAATACTGTATAAGTTTTGAATTTCTTATTGGAGGGTATTATATTTTTTAATTGGGTAAAGTTCCAATAAATATATCATATTGGTATCGTTAGTTAGACGTTGTGTGACTATTTTGTGTAATTACTAATATCACACATGTGTATGTATATGTAAGTACATATGTGGGTGATAAAAAAATTGAAAAGGTTGTGTTTCCCATATTTTCTCATTGTGTCATCAGATTTATCAGCTCGTTAGTATTCATGCCGTATCTTTGTTTTCGACGTCACAAACACATTACATTTTTCATTGTGCTTTGTTTTGACTAATTCATAATGTTATTATTTTTAATACTTACTATTAAAAACAAAAATAAAAACCGACCATTTATTATACTATACTATAACGTCGGTCACGTTGCTATGTTTAATTTTTTTTTTGGTATTATGATAGAATAAATACGTAAACTATTTACGTATGTAATAAGAGACTCTTACACCGTAAGAGACATTAGAAACAGTATATTCCTATAAATAACTCATAACATTCGTACATAAAACTCTAACAAAACTGCGTTACAATGTCAAAAAATAGGCTTAATAAGAAATAAGGGATGTAGGGAAAATAAGGGAAATTGTCCACACTCTCACGTAAGCTGAAACGCAGCTACACATTAACTTCATGCTAATTTTATCATTGAACGAGCTCGTATACAAGCTATCAAATTATTGTTGGACTCTATTCCAATAAAAATAACAAACTTTACACAAAGAAAGGACATTCTTCTGCTAAAAATCCATTGTTTTTACCGTCACTAAATTAATACACACAGGGTATGCACTAAGGTAAAGGCACAATTCCTTATTTCGAAAAATGTCCTCTAATCCCGAGGCATTCGATAAAACAGCTTAATCAATAAATTCATACGTTTTTTTTATTATTCATAAAGATTAATAAATATATTAAACCTTTCCAGGATTCAATAACTTATAAATTGAATTAACCCCTTACCTTAAAGGAGACACAAGCATTTGGTTGGTCATTCAATTTAAATCTAATAAGATTTTTCTATTTTTAGAAGATATTTTTTTTACAATATTTTACCGTAGTCGTGAGGCAAAACATTTTGACCACTACACCAATGAATATTTTTAAGTAAAATATTATATGAAATATTAGCTTGCCCAGATGCCCTCCGAGCTAAAAAAGCTAAAACGTGTTTTATACAATATGAAATTAATTAGTACGTTAACGGCCCATACTACACTATATCTACCAGTATGATGTGTGAAAATACTGAAAATACTATCAGACCAAGTCAGCCTGACTTGGTCTGATACTATTTTCACATATCATAAAACAAATACATTAAAAAGAAAACGAATGCAATCACTGAGATGATTTCAGGGTGGTAATTCGACCAAGTATATTTAAAAAAAAACCAGGCAAATAATTAAATTGTTTATTACATTTTATAATGCAAGTGTTTGTCTGTGAATTTAATACTCTATGGCCAAAACGACTTGATAAGCTTAACAACTATATTTTTAATAAATATCAATGTGAACTAATTACAATTATTATTGAATAGAGGCACATGGAATATAAAACTTACTCGAACTTTTAATCATCTGTATCTAATTTCTAAAAATATACCTATCCTTGTACTAAATACCAACAACAATTATTTTTAATTTCTATAAAAATTGTGTGTAAAGTATTATTTTTACCAAAATTATTTAATATCGAACCACATTTTAACATTAAATGAATATATAAATGAAGTTATCACATACATTATTCTCTACCATATTCCGTCTCTTTTAAAACTTTCCTCTTTCGTATATAAATAACCTAGTTACAACATCCCCCCTTATCCCCTTAACGCCTCCCTAGGGGTCTGAACGAACTTTTATGGTACGCACTTTTACAACCTTAATTATGGTTTTTAAAAATTCATATAACATTAATATTATGTGGTAGAAATTTGAACAAAAATATACCTGACTTCTGCCCGTGACTTCACTCGCGTGCTAGACATTTTAATAAGAAATACCCTTTACCTATAATATACTTACACCTATGGGTATATTATTTTGATATATAGAGTTGTATATTATCGTAAGACTAACTTATTAAATCTATTTCTTTTATGTATAGGATTTATTTATAGGACTTTTATTTTTATTAATAGGACTTTTTACGTTAAAATGTAACAATTCTAATGCTCCTAGAAAATAAGCGCCAGCGTTATGGCCAGATATGTCATCTCTAATTATTATATTCTTCTACGTCTAAAGAACAAGATTTAACTAGTGTATTGTATGTATTTCAGGTGTATTTATCACGAGTTAATCTTAATGAAATATATTACAACTTTGTCGGTACGATTATGTGTATCTAATAAGTACTTACCCATATACCTACTCATAGAATAAAGTAATAAAAGAATATAACAGAAAACTAAACTTACTTATTCATATAAAAATATTTTCTAAATAGATTAAATAATTAATGAAGGTTGTGGTTAGTTCATCATGATTTTCTCATTTTTTAAAAGGTGTGGTAGTTGAGAATTACACGTACAAGACCACTATCTGACATTAGAAAGAAAATTAGAGTGAAAAGCTACGTAGGGACTTAAATATTAGAAAATATTATGTTTTTGCTTAGATTTAGAGAAATTCAATATTGTTATGCTTTGTAATCTTATATAAACCCAATACCCATCCAACCAATACGTAAAATAAATAAATGTTGTTTAAAAACATTTAAATTCCATTGAATATGTTTAAAAAATCCTTAATAAATGAACGCAGAGAAAACAGGCCATCCACGTCGCGGCATAAATTCAGTAATTTACATTTTAATTGTACGGAGATACGCGAAAATGTTGCATGTTTTTTATCTTCATAAATGGCAGGTCTTACACGAGCTGTTTAATTTAAAATGTATTTTAAAACGTTTTATAATGTTTTATTTGGTTTTTAAATTATACATTTTTGATTGCGAACGGAAAGCATGTAGTTTCTAGTGTATAAGAAAATAATTAAATGTTTAAAACTTAAATAGCAGATTAGCAAATATATTTCGCAGCATTTATCATAGTTTTATAAACATGTATATTATATTAGCAGGCAAAATTTTTAAAAAAATTTTTTTTACTACAACATAGACAAAACAACGATTTTAGTTATAAACCAATTATTTGCAAAGGTTATCTAAAGTATAGGCAACTTCTTATTTCGCATCATTTATCTATACCTTTATTTGGCCACATATCATCACTACATTACACAAAACGAACCGATCTACAAAAAATAAAAGAAAACCAACTACCAAAACCAATCAATCCGATAATTAATTACCCCTCAATAGCCGACGTTAAAAAAAAATAACGAAAGAATAAATCCACGAAATAAAAAGCAAGCCCTCGGCCATTACACGCTTTTTCCCGGCATCCGCAAACGGGACAGCGGATATAAATGCCTTTTTAAGTGTCCCGTGGCATTTTTTCCCGGGACCCTGCGGATGGCTAACAGATTTTTTCCCGTGTCCCGGAACGGGTTATTACAGTGATTAATTCAGTGACTCGACCGCTCGCTAACACATTTTTTTCTCGTCGTTTTTTAAACCGTAATTTGTCTGGCGATTTACTGATGAACCCTCCGCGTAGTTTACTTTTTGTTCGGCTAATTTGCGTTTTAACGCCGTACCTGTTGAATGGCAATTTTTTTATTGGCAGTCAAGTGTTAGGGTGGTGAGTAGTATGCGAAAACTTGTTATGAAAAAGTACTAGTGGGTCAGTTGTGATTTTTTTGGTGTCATGTGTTTGAAATGAAATATGTTTTATATAAGGTAATAATTTATATGATGTTTCATATTATGAACATTATGATGTTTATACTTATAATTTAGTATAAAAATCAATCGCTGAATGTTTTGCTAAACGCAAATCTCGAGCACAACTTAACCAACTACGCTAATTCTTTTTTTTTATATTCTGCCGAAAGAAAAAAATAAATAATGTCTGAAAAATATTATTGACTATTTTTATTTGTAAAAAATGTAACAGATGTAATATACATATTTGAAGTCTGTGAGAGAATATAAATCGTTGTTATGTGTGGATTAAAATTCATTCATTTAATTAAGACCCTGATAAGTATATTACAAAGTACAGAAATAAAATAAGTACACATTGATCTCGTAACGATGCTATCAAATCCAAGTAGAGACCCATTAAAAACGTACATACGTATTTTTTTATAAATAAAACTTACGTCTGTGTAATGACATGGAAACAATGCAGTGAGTCACATTTGCATTTTTATTAGAATCCGTTCGCAATGACAAATCGAATTAAGTGTACTAATAATTCTGAATCTCGCGCGTAGACTGTCGAGGGTAAAAGCTACGCAGTACAATATAATTTCAATACGACACTGATAGTTTACTCTTGAAAACTACCACCGCCATCTGTTGTTGAGTAGTAATAAAGTATATATTTAAAATAATTTTTTATGTAGTGATTACAATGAAAGTTAAATAAATGATGATGTTAAAATTTTTAATGATATTTATTGTAATAAAATAAAATATATCACTTCAAAATTTCATTGTAATAAAACAAACATTTATTAGTTTGTCTAGTAAACAAAAGATGGCGTTAAATAAAAGTTACAATAACTCAACGCTAGATGGCGGTAATGCAATAAACTCTTCTATTCTATAAGAGATGGCGTTAAAATTTTATTCTTTTTATCGCTAGATGTCACTAAATGTTTTAGCTATTGCATAATAGATGGCAGTTTAAAACCAAATCTAAAATTTAATTTTTATTACATGAACTCTTGGATTAAATAAAAAAATGTTCAGTAACTTTTTTAAAATTAAATAATATTTTTTCTAGTTCCTGGGTAACATAGAAAAAATTGTTTTCTTGTTTTGGTGTTTCTTCTTTTTCTTGTTTGGTAATTTGTAGTTAGCTTACGGACGAATAGATTTTAATTGACTTTTTGTTAAAAGTTTTTGGTAAAAGTTACCGGAATTTTATTATTAAATGAATGATTCATGAATTAATTTCGCTAGTGGTTCAAATCAAGACAATGTTTTCTGCGTTAAATTTTTTTGTGAAATAAATTTTTTTACCGCATCTAACTTGAAGCATTGATAACTTTATCCTGCTTACGATAACTTTTCCTTTATTTTCACAGACAATATTATTTACGTAACCCGCTGATATACAAAGAATACATTGCGAAAGGAGTGACTGTATTAGTAAAAATATACTTTTTCTTTCATTCTCTATAAAATTATAATGACATACCTACTAATACATGTAGGTACCTATATGCTCGACAACCTGCAGTGGAGCAGCGTGGCGGATTAAGCTCTTTTTCTTCTTCTTAATCATTCTTTCTTCTTCTCGGAAAAGAGTCCTTTTCCCAACAGTGGATGATTTACGGGCTGTCAACTATTACCACATGCTACATATAATAATATTGCCTATGCTATTTAAAAACACCTATGCTATTTACCTACTAGAAATATGTTTCTTACCCTATAAAAAGTGTGCAAGATAAAGCCAATCTTAAATCAAATATAAACTGTTTTTATTGAACTCTATAAATCAAATATAAACATATAATGTTTTTAATGAACTCTATTTTTGTTTGATAAACTTTAATTATTCAACGTTTATAGGTATTGGCTCAGGTATGTTAGATTTGAATGTGACCGACAAGATATTTAATCTAAAGTAGCTGTTGCTCACGACTTTGTTAGCGCTTTTTTGTGTGACTTCCGAAACTTTGAATATTTCGTGACAAAATGTAGCCGATGTCCGAATGGTATAATAACTAATAAGCCATTTCAACTTTCAGCTGAATCGGGTCAGCCATTTTGTTGAGAAAGAGCAAAAAACATTTAGATATCCAAACTTAAAAACTTTTGCTTTTTAGTATTACTTAAATTCGACGTTGTAGTCGTAGATAGCTGACTATCTGCTGGACATAGGCCTCCCCAAGTTCGCGTCAAAAATCCCGATCCTCCGCAACCCTCATCCAACTCTCTCCGGCAACCGCGCGTATGGACTGACGAAGCTGGTAGTATACAAAACTTTGAAATCCTACCGGTGAAAATTCTACATTCATTACATCCTCACAAGTAACCTATATTTAATCTGTAAAGTATGATAAGCCTTTAAATAACTCGTGTTATTTTGTGGTCGCAAACCTCCGAAATAAGTCAAACAATTTTAATATGTTTTTCGTGGAATCCCAGATGAAATCAAGCAGCCATTTAGAGCTCTTTACTAATATTATAAAGAGTTTATATGTTTAAATGTAACGTGTAGTTTTTGAAACTATTGAAAATAATTTTTGGTTTGAAATAATCCGCTTATTAAAAAGGTCTCAAAAGAGGTTACGCAAGTAAAACGGCGAGAGACAGCTGGTTAAAACTAAAATCATTAAACAACAATTAATAAATTGCATCACTTGCATCAATACAAATTAACCCTTGCAATGTCTCAGGACGGGTCGAAAGGACCACACCAGGTATAATTATAAAAATCTCACAACTTAAGATAACCCTCGCAAGACGAAAAAAGGCCGAATGGACCGAGCTATTGTTATTTAAATTAATGGCTCCTTATTACGGGACGGTGCGACCGTTGCGATAATGTTTGTCTTTCACTGTCTAGGGTTGAATGGGACGGGATCTGGGATGTTTTAAGATCTTTGTTAACTATCGCTAGTAATAAAAACGATGTCTGTCGGTGCGTCTTATAACGGTCTACTTAAGACTACCACGAGTATTATTTATTGTGTTAGATTGATTACAAATTATCCTATGATTTGAATTTTGTGTTTTGTCCAACGAGTTCAATGGTGTAATCTCTATGAAAGAAACTATATGTGGTTTACTAGATATCATAATTATTAACTACACTGTATTACCTAGTGTCGGATTGCACACATTTTTCTTATTAAATATTAAAATAAAATTAAACATAATTCTTTTTACTTTGTGTTCTAAATATAATAGTTTTTATGTATTCATCAAAACAACGCAGATAATGTATTAAGAAAAAGAGTATATAAAGTAATAATATAGTAAATAAAATTAGTAGAAGCCTTTACTGCAAAAATATCTTTAATCTTACAAGCTACGCCGTAGAGGCGTAGCAAAGAACGCTTCGTAGACTTGTTTTAATAGAGAATTTCGCTTTTCATGAAATATTTCATGATAGCTTATTGTTTACATTAAGTAGTTTCAATTGATATATTTTTAAAGAAACATGTTTGTCTATGGCTAAGTCGGGGATTTACGACACGTTGTTAGATACGTAAAAAAACAAAAGTTTTAATATTCGTTTCAGGCTCTTACTGAGCACAAACCGGTTGCATTATCATCAGGATAATCATAATTATGTTAATCTACATGTTGACATTAACCTTATTATAGCCAAGTTATTTAAGCCAAAATTAATTTCCATCGGTCGAAGTGATCCCAATGTTCAATTCCATTAAACCTTACTAACTAAGCAAAGAATAAAGTTTCTAAAATCATCACAAAGTATTATATCTATGTATTGCTTAGTAAAATTCAAATTACTAGCCAAAAACCGTTAGCAAAAATACGCTTAACACTTACAACGGTCACACAGGGTCAGAACGACCCCGCGTCCACAAGGTGTCAAATAGAGACATGTGCTACCCTCGTGAGAACCGGTTAGACTGGAATGTAAATTCGTCCTTTGTAGTGTGGACAATTCTTTACTTTTAATTGTTGTTTTTTATTTTGCTGTCTTGTGGCTTGTTTATCGACTGTCGATGTTTTAGATTAGCTGTGGCATATGTAATGGTAATATTATGAAATAATATCTAATCTTGATATATTTTTTAACTTTAAAACAAAAGGAACGATGCATTATGCATTGTGTTTTTTTTTTGTTTTAGTACTTGATAATATAAAATGTGTTGTCCGGTCTTTAAATAATTATTTTATAATTATTTCATTTTAATAGATGTACATGTATCGCTAAAAATTCTTTAATAGTATTTTTTTTTTTGTTATCCAACATTAATAAAAAAAATATTTAAACTTATAATTCAACAAAACTATATTTTAATTGTACGAAATAACAATTCATCAACTATACTTAAACAAAAATTCCACTTCCTAAACATAAAACGCAAAACATCGACAAAACTATCGACATTCACATCACTAAAAAACCGCCAAAAACCGGTCAGGTCAGTTTCGCAACAACAATAGAGGACCCAATGGTTACTTAAATAGGTCCAAATATTATAATAAAATCCGGTATTATTAGACATCGGCCAACCCTTTAGCAAAGGTGATTCTATTGTCCAGTTTAGCCCTTTACTATCTTTTGTGGGTCCCCCAGCAAGATAACTGGTAAGACAACTTTTGACCCCATATCGCATTGGAGGGTTAGGTAAGTCAGTTGCATTTTGACCATGTCGTAGTATCCTTGTGCTGGCGAATTTATTTTAACATTTTTTAAAATACAGAAAATAAAATATGTTGGAACTGTCAAAATAAGCGGTAAGTGATTTTTTTTTAAATTTGGTAGACAATGTAATGACTATCTCAATCAAACGGTTGATAAAAATTTCAAACTTCTAAATTCGAACTGAAATCAATAGTTTGCCTCTAAATCTTTTCTGAAACGCTTCCGTGTATTGGCTATTTTTCATTCATTGGCTTGTTTTTTTTTTTAAACACGCCAATGAACATAAAAATGTAAATTTTAAAATAAAAAATAACACAACAACGTTTACAGTTAACTTCGATACTAAAAAACGACAACAATTCTAAACCGTCCAATCATCACCTTTATCCATCACGAAATAAAAAAAAACAAAACGTCAAATCCAAAAAGGGCAGCAGATTAAAAATACAATAACGTTTTTTATCGACGCCCCCACCCGCGCTATCGATTATATTTTTAAGGGTGGCCGTCATTGGCCCGCATTTTTGTTCGAATTTCTAAAGCTTTTTCTCGTGGGCGTCTTGGGGTGGGAGGTGTGGTGGCGTTCCTTAAAAATAAAGAACCCTTTATACTTAATATTACTCATTCCGACGAGAAAATTCGTATTTATTCAATGGCTTTTATGAGAAATTGTGCTTTTGTAGAATTATCGTTTTTTTTTTAGATGAAAAGATGTGCTTATTATGTTTGGTGACCCGAGCGAATGCGAATGTTTGGAATCGTTGTTAGTTACATAACTTTTAGACTTATTGTGTTATTTTTATCAAAAATATTAATGAGAGTTGATTAATTTTATTATTAGAGCGAAAATTATCTTCAAAATTGTTGTGTAAGACTTATTTAGGTACTCTTACTTTTTTTACAAGGAACATAAATTTCTAATATAGTTAACATAATTGATATAATCAAATAAAAATATAATTATAAACTTTATACGTGGCTTAGCTCGTGCTAACTAATTTGGTGGCCTTAACTAATTTGGTATCTACCTTTACTCGTGTAAATGTAGATACCAAATTAGTTAAGGCCGCCATATCAATAAGCCTGATACTTAGTTTAATTTTTTTTAATTTTAGGTGGATTTTTCGCAGATGAAAGATAAAAAAGAATATAATGATTGGTTGATTAATTGTAGTTAATAACGGTTTAAAAAATTATCGATGAAGAAAATAATGAATAAATAAAAAAAGTTATTTTAAAATATAGCTACAGCTCTAGGTAAACCCAACGGCATGTGTAATGTTTTCCAGAATCATTAGTTAATTGTAATTTTGATTAAATATTATTTCTCTATATAATATAAATTTATATTACTAAAACTAGCAATTAAAAGCACATTTACATAAATTTTGCGAATAAATCAGACATCGATATCAATCCCAGAAAAAAATCCATAACCCAACATTAATAAACGACAGTTACTATACAAAACACATAAAAAAAACACAAACAATGTTTCCATTCCACATGATTTATAAC
>DVXP01004188.1:0-10586 GCA_018235645.1 Junonia grisea
ATAAAAACAAAATTAATAGACTGTTTTGTTAAAAGCTTAAGTCTATGTAGATTTTGATAGTAATATAATAATGTAGATAAGTTTCATAGTATTATTACTTAAGTACTTTCAGATACTTACATACAGCAATGACTGAGAGTCAGACTGATTACTTACTTTATTATTATGAAACTATTCTAGAATTTCATAATTTCATTCAGTACAAATAGTATCAAAAATTACAATTAATACCAAAAAGATAATATTAGAAGTGATTTTATATAAATACGTATTTTATTTTTAAGTATTATTATCAAAACTAAAAATTACTAAATACTAGGCCCTAAGTACCTATTATTATAACAATTCTATCATAAAAGTCTTGGTTTTATTTTAAAATTAAAAAGCACTCTTATCGAGACATCTTTATTATGAGCAATTAATATATACTACGAATACTACGATATAAATTTTATATCGACCAGGCGCATACTTTAAGAATAACAAAAATCATTAGTGGGTTTTATTATTTTAATGTACATATAATAACTATTTACAATGATAGTCTGACTGTTACGTTTTGATTAATTAGTTGCTGAACCGATTTTAAAAATTATGGCATAGGAATGGATTGTACTCGTAGGATATGGACTTACATTTATAGCTACAGTTCCACTAACTTTACATAATTAACAGACTATTTAAATTTTCTTTTCAGCAACTTTCTTTGAAATGAACTTATAGATTTCGACTTATGAATACATGTAAGCTTAATCCTAAAACTATATACATAATATGAAAACAGCATAGAATGAAATGAAGACAAAACAATACTTAAATAATTTAATCTACTAAACTTTCGGTGAACTCCTCGTTCTGTCTTTCTTCAAGAACAGCTGCTGTATTGCATCAGCTGACAAGCCCTTCGTTTCTGGTAAGAAGAAGTGGCTATACGAAGCAGCTAGGAAGCAAATGACGGAGAAGAAATAGAAAGTGGGCCCGAGACCACAGGCTTCGACCAGAGGGTTGAAAATGTAGAGAGTGATGAAGTTCATGAACCACATGCAAGCCATGGAACAGCTATTGCCAAGGCCTCGGACCTGAAAAGAGAAATTAGTTTTGAAATATTGGTAATAAGTTTTTTTAGTTTGACTGTGATATTTTGAAATCATATTATCCAAATCGAAGTTAGGACTTCTATTAAAAGTGATGTGACGTGTTCATGATGATTTTATATATTTGAGTTATAAATGTGTTATAACTTATTTACATATAATTATTTAATTTTTTAAAGTAAGGTATAAAAAATAAAACGGTATCCATTTATAGCCAGTCAGGAAGACTGAACTAAAAAATTAGTAACAAAAACAAATAGAATAAAAACTTAGACATTTTCCACCAAAAGATCGATTCATTTATGCCATTGAAATACATTATGTTTCGACATTTCCATTTAATTATGATTAGCCATATAAAAAGTATCTTACCTCAGGTAAAAATACTTCAGCTGTAAGCACATACGGGACGACTGCAGCGCCCAAATTATATGAAAAGCTGTACCCATATATTAAAAATAATGTGAACCAATGTGGTGCCCAGTGGAATTGCAGCTGAGCGCCAAGCAGCGTCGTGAAAAGACCACAAAAAATCGCCGTTACTGTCATCAGTGACTGAAAAAAGAAGAAAATATAAATTAAAATAGTTTGGAGTCAGAGGATACAAATTAAAACAGACATGGAGCATTCTTTTCTTTTGTTCTGGCTGCGATCAAAACATTCTTAGGATATTCTAAGGATGCTCGCTCGCTCGAAGATTACGACGAAATGTTCTTGTTCTAGCTCTAGTTCAAGTTTAAGAATAGCTATGTCTAAAGTCCTTAAACAGGGCACTCCCCGATTAACCGAAGTGCAAAACAGTAGTAGCTTATCTAAATATCCATATATAGATTACCATTCATTATCGATGGAAATACCACCTGATAAAATAATATTCATTGTTAAAATGTTAAAAATAATTTTTTATCTTATTAATACTGATATCTTTATTATATCAAATTCTGTATTTATTGTATTGATGAAAAAACAAGGTATGTAATAAAAAGGCATTACAATAATTACAGCACACTTTCCAGACTATTTTATCAAAATAAAGGAGAATCGGCAAAATGTATGGAATCTGGCCCTGGAACCATATCGGTTTCATCATTTCATCGAATAGCTATTTTAAAACGGTGATAATTTTTTTTTCACACAGCTAATTTTTAATTAAGCTGCCATAATAACTCTTAAAGTACAAACATCGAATTAGCTATCCTTTGACATAATTATATGTTGTCGTTATTGGTGCCAGGACCATTTTGTCCGGTTTCTCCTATACAAATAAGATTGCAAGCGTGTGATCCAAAATACATATCATAAAGTTAGGCAATCTACAAATACCCACCTTTCTACCTAATTTATCCAGCATAAAAGCACACGCAGTGCTCGCAACCAAGTAATCCAAGGCTAGTAAAATGGAACAGGTATTTGGATTCATGGTGGGTACTGCCTCTTTAAAAAGTGGTTCAGCATACACTTGTAGTACGATGGGTCCCATGAGGATGTTTACTGCCATCGTTATGAGGACAGCGAGTAAGGCTCTCTTTGATGATTCAGAGCGTTCTGTAAAAACGATGGTGAACGAGATATTTTTAAATATTTCAGATTTTTATTTTGTTTCTATTTTAACTTAGAAGTAGCTAGTTAATAGTAATTAATTAATGTACATTGTACAAACTTTTTTTACTTCTTGCAAAACTTGTTTGACTACTTTAGTGTTATTTTAATCAATTTATATGTCTAGAACATACGAGTCCGGTAATAATAATTGGAAAAGTAATTGATACTTCAGTTAAGCTCAGTGAAGCACTATATTTGTGTTGCAGAGCTAGTATACTTTTTACGAAATCTGAATTCATACTTAAAAACTGCCATGGTGATTCAGGTTCCTCAACTTTATCAGTGCTTGGGGGTTTCTCCAAAAGTTCTACAGCTACTGCTTCTGAAAATAATTAATTATAAAAATCTACAGTACAGCAATTACTATAAATGCATATCAGTATTGTAATTTTATTTATTATGACATTGCTTCAAACATAATTGCGGTGCGTAATTAAAAAATCCAACGCCATGAACACTATTATTTTATAAAAATCAACTAGCTGATTAATAGAGGAGCCCAAAAAAGTATCTCCAGTTTAAGAAAAAGAGAATAAGAAAAGATACACGGGAATAATCATAACCATAACTACTAAACCATAACTTTCGATGATAGTATGGTACTGCTACGGTCGAATCAGTTCAGAAGACAGAAGATTACAGTTAGGATCTACCATGATAAACTATTTAACTTATTTACAAACTTGCTGCAGCCCGCGACTGTCGTCGCGTTTGTCAACTTGAAACCTAATCTATGCCAACAAATAGAAAACAATGTAGCATAAAATAAATGTCAACTGGAAATCTAATCACGTCTATAAAATGAATATCCATGTAAACTTATTTGCTCTACACAAATGCAATTTAGTCGAAAGTGGATTTATGACATCAAACAAGATAACTCCAGCTATTTAGGGATTATTGTACTTATCTAAGTATTGAAATTGCAAACGTTTAAATGGATCTCATATCAAAAGATCTACTATTTCAGGTAGTTATGGATAATTATGTGAAGTCTAGTACTTATTTATTACTATCATGAAAATTAGTATAATTTAATCTTTTTTAGATGGCATTACGTAAATTTTTATATGGATGTCTCCATAGCAAAGGAATATTTCTACCAAAATTATAGTCTGCAAGTTTTATGGTAACAAAAATATCGTTTTTACCGTGGGAGAGCCATGCATTTGCACGATTGGGCCGGCTCGACCGGAGTGATACCACGTCCTCACAGAAAACCGACGTTGACCGAGTGTTATTACTTTACCTTCATTTCCTGCTTCTAATATTTTGTCAATCATTGGATCCCATTGTAGTTTTAATTTGCTTATTTCGAGTTCCATTTCCTTAGAATTAATTTCAATTCGGTGATAGAAGGCAATTGACTCAGCTGCTTCCTAAAAGAATAATTATATTACTTCTATTGAACAAAATCATTAAAATGTGTAAAACAGTAGAGGAATAATGAATAAACATTATCTTCCTAGCATTTATTCTAAATTTTTACTAGGGTTTGTTGTTATTCTAGCCTAAGATTTGACAGGTTTACATGCTCTCAACAACCGGGACTTGCATCTTTACATGCTTTCCAAGGCACAAAGAAAAACACCCAGACCTAGGAACAACCCGAGCGGGAATCGAAACCGCAGACACCGGCGTTGAAGAAACTTTTAGTACCACTACATCAGAGCGGTCACCAAATAAATATTGAGTAATATTTTATCTGTAGTAATTTTTAACCGACTTAAAGAAGGAGGAGGTTATCAATTCGGTCGGTATTTTTTTATGTATGTACACCGATCGCTCGGAGACGGCTCCTTTTTTTCGGACCGACTTCAAAATATTTAGAGTTAAATACTATTTTTAGCTTTTTAACTTACTTTTGTTGTCGGTTTAATTTTTTGTTTAAAAGTTATTATCAAATGTTCATATAGTGTAATAAAACGTTATCACATATCAGTATCTCAAAATTCAACTTTCTAATCTGTTGCTAAATCTTTTTACTGCTTTGTTTGTAACAAAATCTTATTAAAACAAAAATTATTTAAAAGTCTTAAAAGAAACCTTACCTTTTCCTTTCCGATTTTGAGCAGAAAAACTGGTGACTCCTTCAAAAATGTCAAAAATACTATATACATAACTGACAATGCTAAATGTACGTATATCACATGGTGGTATGACAGGTATCCACCAAGTGCATAAGAAAATAGTAATCCAATGAAGAAGCCTGACACTGCAGTGGATGTTAGACCTCCTCTTATAGAATCGTGGCATATTTCTGATATATAAACCGAGGAAACAGCCTGACCAGCAGCACCAAAACCGGCTAGTCCCACAGCAAATATGACCACGTATACGGATTTGGTTACGCTTAAAATTCCCCATGAGACCTGAAATTTAGATTTTGGCTCATGGTTATTTTGATTTGGCTCATAGTTTAAGGCGTTCTGGCTATTGGTAATTGGGCTAAAAATTGTATTTTATTGTATAGTGAAACAAGATCTAAATACTTTGTCTGTGGTGTATAGATAAAAATCTTATAATTATGTCATTCCGATCTATAAGCTATACGTATTAAGGTAAAGTTTCTACAAAATCTGTTTAGTAGTTTTCGTACGAAAAAGCAAAACTTTATAACAGTAATAACAATTATAACTGGTGTAATATAATAGTATTTTTAGTTTTATTATGTCCGTATGTAATAAAGATAATATCAGTTTTCAAACAAAGCTAATGCTGAAATTCTTTACTGACTTTAAAAATGTCTTATCTTTATGATTTAAATGACTGGTTTTTATAATAATTTTCACAAGTAAATATTATTCTATTTACATTGTATTATAACCACGGAAAAACAAAAAGTCATAAAAATATGTAATAATATACCATCGAAAAGAGCTCCTTTTTGCTAATTCTAATATTGAATCTGTGTTTTACACCAGCAAACTTTCATAGCAATCCGTTCAATAGTTATGGTGTGGAAGCAAAACAAACAATCTCAGTTTCTAATTTATAAGTAACAACAATTGTAACGGATGCGATGCGAAAGCGATCCCGCAGCGATCCCGTGCTGATGGCGTCCCCATCACAGGGGATTTAGTGAGTGCAATTTCACATAACACTACCTCCCTCGGGTGTCGGGTATCAATAAAGATTTACTCTGCGTCAACAAGAAATAATAATTATTATTATTATCAAAACTAACCGCATAAGGTAGTCCAAATATCATAGCAGAATATTTCCTCCCAAACTTGTCAACGCTATAGCTACAAAATGGAGTAGCTATTAATGCTCCAATGTTTGTCAAACTACCCAAGGCATCAATCTGTCCAGATGTCATAGGTTCATTTAATATTGTATTATTCGACTTGAACATTTCCACTGTGTAGGAGGGCCATGCGAATATGAATCCAGTGAGAGCTATTAGATTTACGACTGGAAAAGAAAAAAAATATTTATGTAGCAATTTTCTTTTCTATTTGTCAAATTATTTTTGCATCACAGCGCCTGACTTAATATTAATTTATATTTTTAGGAAATCATTTAAAAAAGATTTTGCAATATAAAAGATCTCACCTCTGTTGAATTCGCAGGCGCGGTTTAAAGATAAATAAATAGTAGCTTATTAAGTAAATAGCTTGATAAAACAAATTGTTTTCATTTTTTATAAGTTTCACTGCCATGATTTTATTACATATGTATGTCTATAAACCAGTTGAAAAAATTTAAGGATCAAAAAAATGTCGCAATTTTTAGCGTTTATTCAGATAGCTGTATTTTTCTTAATTTTATTGGTTTTTCATTTTGCTCCACGGACCTGGAAAATTATTTTTATACTTAACTAATTTATTGCCCGAATAAACTTTTTATTCAGCTTTAATTCATTTTTTTTTTAATTTTGATACGACTCGTCCTCGCAGAGCTATCGGACTTAGAATAGAATTGGATATGTTTGTCTTTGACTAACGATATTTCAGAATCCAATGACTGCTGTCTTAATCGAAAGAGATTTTTTTTAATTTGAATAAATTTTCTTTTTTATTGCTTTTTTGGAAAATAAAATTGTTCTATTTTTAAAGTTGTTTTGAATAAGTGATAAAAAAACGAGATTTTGGTTGCTTTTTGGAAAATCAAACAAAGACAAATGTTGACTGTACATTTTAAAGCCTAATAAACTCAGTAAAATCCTGCAAAATTTCAAGTCAATTCCTCCAGTAGATTCTGTGTCTCATTTGATTGAATTTGTGAACAACATAAAGAGGGACTTTTTTTGCTTTTCACAACGTTTTTCATATTGACGAAATTCGAAATGATTGCACTGCTCATTTGATTCTGATTTACCGTTAATCAAAGACAAATATATTAATTTCTATTCAAAGTTCGATAGTTCTACGAGGAGGAGTCGTGTCAATTTTTTTAACAAAATAAATTATAGCTGAATAAACAGTTTATTCGGTCCTTGGTTTTCGCTTATTAATTAAGTATAAAAATGATTTCGTAGGTACGTGGAGCAAACTGAAAAACCAATAAAATTAACAATTTTTTTCTTCGCGCTTTTCACCAAAACTGCACATTTAATGCTCACAAATTTCATTAGCCTAAAAATCTCAAAACTAGAGACTTAAAGCTTTAGAACCCTGTTTTTATATCTCCAATATGACCATTTTAAATAAAAATACACCTATCTGAAAAAACGCTAAAAATTGCGACACTTTTTTTGATCTTTTAATTTTTTCCATAAAAAGATAGCTACAAAAGCTAGCTCACACAAGCTCTAAAGATAATCTTATGTTTAATAATTATTGACACCGCACTTAAAACAAAAAGCTAAGTAAGATTCAAGGACTAACGTTTAGAAAACATTTTATCACTAAAATAATTGCTCTAGGACTCCAAATTTGTCGACTTATGTCTAGTTTTCAGGTGCTATTTAAAAAAAATACTTAAGGTGAATGATCGAGTGATAATCTCTCAATATTTTTATCATAAGTAATGTTTTAAATTTTGCATACATTTTCCAAATTTGAAGAAAATTATTTCTAGGTTTCTTTTCCTATACTAGCTGGTCCTCGCGATTTCATTCAATTACTTTGCTCCTATGAGTTCCTGTAGTAGTTATAGCCTATTAATTTCCTCAATAAGCAGGCTATCTAACACAAAAACGATTTTTCAAATCGAATTAGTAACTTCAGAGCTACTAACAACCCCCTACTATTACCATTACAGAGTGGCGGATTAACAATGGCGGAATAAATATTGCTTGTCACCCCTAGGCACTACGTCAAACATCGCCCTCAATAGGTCGAGGTGAAGAGAAATGCCTGCCCGCGTAATATGATAGAAATATCAATAAGCAATATCTATTATAGAAATGCCTACCAGCGCTAAGGCTTATCCGCCACTGCATAGAAAGCAAGAAAATTAAACGTAATCATGAAAAAGAACTACTAACTTATAAACGTTGATCCAATTTGAATCAGCAACGCTGAAGTCTTTAACTTGGTACTTTTCATTTTTCTCTCAATGGAAACTAACACCACAGTAAATGAAACTCTTCTACTCTTATCCTTGATGTTAAATTAGTTTTATTGCGTTCGTTCCAACGCACTGTGGTGTATTGTTTTTAGATTAGATAATATAAGATCACTTAGGCTTTGCGCGAATTTAAGTAGCATAAAAAATATAAACATTTAACCCGGGGAGGATGTGGTCAAAATAATTACACGGAGATTGTGGAGGGAACATATGACCCTATATTTAAATTGCATTGTTATCTAAATTATTTCATTTTTTTTGTGAATTTTACATAATGATAAAATAAATAGACTAACCTTTTACTATTTCAATAAAAATAAACATCAATAACAGTAGTAAACTTCGTCATTATTCTTAATTTTGCAACACTTACAAATCAAACACATTTTTAAAGACTCTAGTATTCAACATAAAATAGAACTAAAGATAAAATATTATCTTTCATACTAGGATAATTTGGTAATTAACAATGAGATCAATCAGTTTTAAATGAATTACAAAAAATAGTCTTATAGTTACTAAATATTATTGTCAGTTATTGTAGCGCATTATTGGCAAAAAGAAACTGTGTTCCGGGCAAATGTACTTATGACAATTTTGCAAATATTGCTAGTTTATCGATGTTTGGTATAAAGACACACTTCGCAACTTTTTTGTACACCTGGGACCCTTACAGGTTAAGTTCTGCTCAATATCGCTACCGCAACTGCGGACACTCAAATGATCTTTATTTTCGCAGATTTTTGACAGGAACTCATTTTCATAGTCTGATTCCTCCAATAATTGACGTATGCATTCATTTTAATACACTTGCTGATTTATTGTACTCAAAAATATCTAGAAATACCATAGATATTCAATCAAAAGAAAAATAAAAATCGTGAAGAAAAGTTACGTCGGGATTGACGTAGGGTCATATTTGCCCTTTTTCACTTTGCGCACGTCTACCTTTCAACACAAGCTATGGCTGACTGGATAGAGGTATGCAGGGTGCTCAGTAGCTTATTAGTGACAGCTACTAAGACGTTCGAACTTGTTCACCCGAGCAAAATATAAATTATAGCCGATTTAAAATTGTGAAGGTCAAATTAACCCTACCTCGTACTCGCCGGGTTAAATAAAATAGACACTCTTACAAACCAATGTTATTTTATTAAATTCATTCGGTCCTATCGTCCACTCCTTAACATCAAGTATTGAACAACAATACTTTAAGCTAGAGGAAAATATAACCATTATTGTCATAATTATAGAGTCCATTATTTAATTGCTACTTTTCCGTTGTCGCCTAACGTAAATATGTTGTAATTTATATTTCATAGCAAACAGTTATCTGATACTAGTCTTTGTTTAAATAAACTTAGTACATGGGTATGGTATACAATATAAGTAGAGTTAGCAAGAAAATTAAATTATTTTTTAAAACAAATTAAAACAGAAATAACAATTAAAAAGTTCTGCAAAACTCTAGTTAAAACTTGTTTTTATGTTAAAATGGCATTCACATGAGCAGACAAGTCACCTAATGTTAAATGATCACGACTGTAAATAGGTATTGGCAGCAACACAGTAGCTACAAATACGCTAAAAGGAGAGAGGAAATTAAGCAAGTGTTGAGAAGAGAAGATAAGCTTCCGGTTCTCTTTACGAAGCTATTAGCTATTTCATACCGATCTTCAGAGTGTGTTTGCCTCAGCACTTGTCGAGCCAGTGCAATTACAAGCTCTTGTCATAAAACTACAGCTAGGAACTACCATAAAATATGATATATCCCAAAACATGATTTGACCAGCTGACGCGTGCTCATTTCGTTGGGCATAGTATTAAAATAATCAATCCTTTTTTACATAAAGAATGTTATGTCTTAATTTCTAACTGCCAAAGGCAGGGTTATACGTAGGTATAGTTTTTATTTGCATCATATACAATAAAATACACAAAAATAAATATAAAAATATAGACAAAATTCGGAAGTAACTTTGACCGAAAGAAAAAAACATTTACTGCTGGATTTGCGATAAACGAAATCCATGAGGACCAAGTCGCGGGAAATATAACTGCCCATGGGAAAAACACGCGGAAAGTCGTCATCGTCGTTATCGCTCAAATGGGCTCTCATATTTGTTCGTAAATTAGGAAATGCTACCGGACTCCATAATTGAGATGAAAATAAACCGACAAACTAAGTAGGTAAAATGTTTAGGTACGTCGGTTTTTAATTGGCACCAACTTCAATATGTGGTAGAAGGATGTGATATTTATTACTTTTCAGTTCACATTTCAATTCGGTTTATTTTTTTTTTTTTTGTAAAAAGTAATTTTTTTTTAATTATTTTACACTTTTTCGTTATATGTGAAAATTAATAGGAATCC
>DVXP01004189.1:0-10585 GCA_018235645.1 Junonia grisea
TTTTAGCCAACGTGTGTTTATACGTTTTATTCTTCTCGCTCTAAATGTACTTGTAATCAAAGGAAACTATTGCTTTGTGTATTTTTGTATGAATTATTGAATTGATTAGTTGCAATACTGTTTGTTTCCCAATAAATAAATAAATAAATAAGTCCTCTTCAGTTGTGACCAAATAAAGGGCATTAAATATTTAAATCAATTCCCTAGGCTCAATTGGTAATGACAAAAAAATAGGTTGTTACAGGTTCTAAAAGTCCCAAAACCATCATAGGCGTGAGGTGAATATATCAATAATATGCATTTCCTCCTAAATTTTAGGTGAAATTTGCAATTATAGCAAAAATGGCTCTAATGTGCAAAAATGCAATTGCTTGTTGCACTTGTCTCTAGTCATTATTTAATTAACCATTTAAGTTAATGATCAATTTAAAACATTATTTTTTTATTGAGGATAAAAATTATCCAGGAAATCTGCACAAAAATGAAGAACTTAATATGTGTATACCTCTAAAATTATATTTATCTTGTTCATTGACACAATTTCCTCTATATACAGTAATTATTTGTTGAATTTATGACATTTTTGGTTCTTTAAATTTATTCCCCTCATTAACGTAACACAGCCTGTACATATCCTACTGCTGGGCATAGGCTTCTTCTACTAGGGAGTAGGTATGGAGCTTAATCCACCACGCTGCTCCACTGCGGATTGGTGGATTTACATGTGTCAGAATTTCTTCCGACACATGCAGGTTTCCTCACAATGTTTTCCTTCACCGCCCCTCATTATTTGATTTAAAAAAAGTCCCAGGAAGGTTATTTAAGACTGCCTATCTGCTGAGTTGAAATAAAAGATGTTTAAAAGTCAAACTGTTGTAGCTCTCAATTCTTATTTAAAAAGTTACAATTCAATAAAATTATCTTGATTTTTATTTCATAACTAGCTGACCCGACAGATTTCGTACTGCCTCAATTTAGAATGTTTGTATGGGAAATAGAAAAGGGGTGTTTTTAGAGGTTTCTCGACAATTATTCGATTTTTTCTTAGCTTTTAAACCTTCCCTAGACTACCACGAACATTTCGAGACCAAGATGAGATAAATCCGTAAAGCCGTTCTTGAGTTTTAGCAAGACTAACGAACAGCAATTCATTTTTATATATATAGAAGATAAAGCCCATCACAGACTTAGCTATAATATATATTAATATACCGTACTGTAATGTATATTACAGCAAGCTACCACACACTGAAAAAAATAAATTTTGCCTTTATTTGTATGGTGGTCGTCATATAGTAATATGCAATAATTTATATTACGGTATAGCTTGGTGACATCATAGAAATATATATTGTAGCTGAGGGTGCGGTCACTCGAAAATTTGTATAGAAAATGTATAGTGATATGCCTAGCTATAAATGTATTAATATATATTATAGCTAAATGTGTGACGAGTTCTATATGAGAATGCGGGTACTGGTAGTGTTTCTAAATACTAAACTATTTGAACGACCCTGTATATAAGCACGTCGTTAGTAAGCCCGAGCACTGAGTGTTTGGAAACAGAACACCGTTACTTAACTATCGTGTATTGAGCTCGAATACCGAGTCGTTATATCTATGAAGACTAAGAGCCCATTTCCACTTATCGTGTGTGGGTTCCGGATTGTAATCGATGTCGGCGTTTCTATACACATCTACGATTTTTAATCGGACGACTCTGCCACTGGAAGATCCGATTAAAATCTGCATCCAACACACGACAAGTGGGGACAGGTTCCAAGATGGTCGAGCGGTGAGAACATCTCGAACTAAACGTACTGATAGTCTTGAGCATTCTATTACTCCTTTGCGACATCTCTTCTCGCACCTTTGTTGTAAACGCGACCGTCTATTCTGATATCTCCATGAGCAATATCAGAAACATCAGAAGAGGATTTTGCTTAAATTCATCTCGATCTCGGTGGTGAAGGAATTGTGAAGAAAACTGCATGTGCCGGAAGAAATTCTGACACAAATATATCCGCCAACCCGCATTTGAATACTGTAGTGGATTAAGCTCCTTAACCTTTTTCCTAATAGGAGAAGATTGCTATGCCTTGCAGTGGGATATATACAGGCTGTTACTTAATAAAATATAAAATATATTATTTATACCTATTTTAAACGGTCGTGTTAGATTAGAAGATAAAGCGTCAGTATTTGAAAGAGTTTGTAAAAGCTGAAAAGCTAGAAGAATTTCCAAAGCTCATTCCTAACTCCTAGTCACAATTGCAATTAAAGCGCCTGCCTGAAAATAACGAGCATTATCTCACTTGGTAGCGTATTGCTATTTTATTTCAATTTTCACTATTGACGTTTTTGCTATTATTTTATGATTTCTATTGGAATTGTTTCTTGTTGTTCTCTCACAATTTTTATAAGAATTAAGGATTTTCGTTAAAAATCTTCATCGAAAGAGTAATAAATTGTATGTATGTATGTATAGTATAAATTGAAAAACTACTGGATATAATGGTTTCATCATCAGAACGCTACATTGTGCCTGATTAACGTAGCCTATATCTATACTAATATTATAAGGAGGAAAAATTTGTTTGTTTGTTTGTATTGAATAAGCTCCGAAACTACTTGACCAATTTGAAAAATTCTTTCACAGTTGGGAAGCTACGCTATCTCCAGTGAACATAGGCTATATTAAATCTTCAAAAAGTTGGGGATTACCTTGCGAAGCCGGGCCGGTCTGCTAGTTTTTTATATTTTTATACAGATTGCTATCATGGGTGAGCGACCCGCAACACTATGAGGAACAAACCCGTTGGGCGGCCCTGCCTGGTCGGTGCGACCGCTGCGGCCATGTCGGTCGAACGCACACCAAGAACGGCTGCCCTGTATGTGTCACTCATCGCGGTTGTACGGATTATGGACATAAGTATGTATAAATTTATATTTATTGATATACAAAATAAAAGTTTGTTTGTGTAATAATAATAACTTTAAATAATACTATGTTTTGCGGTACTGTTGCATATAATTTATATGTCGCAGTCATCTGGTTAAATTAGGTACTTAATTGAATCACTAGCGCGTTCATTGAATGATGACATTTAATTGAGTGACTAAACGACAATTCGTCAAGTTGTTTAATGTAACGTTTAATATCTTGACTAAACGTCATTTAGCGTAGTCGTTGACTGGATTATAGCTAACTTTATTAGCAATAAAAATGCATTAATGTGAAGTAAAAAATTTGATACTTATCCGTCACATACATTTTTTAAATAAAAACTTGCTCTGGAACGTCTTCGGCGCTGCGGGATGAGCAGCCTCACCGCCTTAGCGTAACAAAGCACAGGCATCCATGCTCGACTTCGTAGCCTCGGCATGCTGGTCGCCTGCAACCAGCCTCTGCCGCTCCGGCTCACACGGTGCCCGCGCTTCGTTACGGCAGGCGGAGGCTGCTCCCCCTCCGCGCCTCCGGTTTACAAAAACACTCTAGGGGTGTGAGAGACGAGTATCGTATAGAGTCGGAGTTTACTGATTCGGTTTTGCTTAAGAAATAATTTATGACGAGTATTTATGAGGTTTTAAGCGAAATTCACGCATTTTGAAACATTTTTACGTATTCCTCAAAAAAGTAAATTTCAATAACCTGATTGATTACGTCCGCTCTATTGAAAGGGCTATGTTACAATCAGCTAACTAGTTGGACGTTGAGTGACGTTTGTTCAATCAACGCTCGGCCTGAGTCATTCAATTAAATGTCGTCATTCAATGAACGCGCTAGTGAATCAATTGAATAGCGGATTTAACAAGATGACTGCGACTTATACATGTATATGTTGTAAATGCAATACTGATATTTCTTTTATGGCAATTCAATACGGCGTTAAACCTTATAGCAAATAAAATTTCTACAGTGATAGTCTATTTTTAACTTGTACAATGCCGACACGGTCGAGCAAGTGGCACCGGGATGGGTCACACTCATAAAAATCGGCGCAATCGGTGTTCCTAAGCCACCTTCCCTTCGTCCCCTATATCAATGCATTTTAGTTCTTCTGATGTGGCCATGGGCGGCAATTATAAATAAATTTATATTTAAAATCATGAGACTCAGTTTGTGTGTCTGCTATTTTTTTATAAAACGTTCCAAATTTTAACCATTAAAGATGAAGTGTTTAATTGATATACGACGCGACTTTATTTATTAAAATGTATAATTCTGTAAATCACAACTAGTGCCTTTACTACCGTAACAAAATGCAGATATTAGTTCAATGATAATGGACGACGTAAATCACTAAATGAAATTAATACACTAAGTGATTGCATTGGACTTTCCGATGTTCACGAGATACCGATGTGCAATCAACACCAATAATTGAAATGCGATAGATTCAGCAAACCCTTTGTGTAGATTTCGGGTGTATCGTAACGAATGATTGAATGTAACATTACGTTACTTGTTCGAATAATATATTCAAATATAAGTATAGTATCGGCTATAATATTGGGTGCCCCACGCTGGGCGCCATTACATGTAAGCTAGGTATGTGATAAAGTTTATTGTAAATGTCTAATAAGTTCAGACATTTTCGTTTAACATCTTCAATATCATGCAACAGATTATATAATAAAGGAATACACTGCGCAAGAAAGACAGAAAATATTGCTAAACATACAGGAAAAATGAACATCGTCTACGTAAATACCGATAAAATTCGCATCTTTCTCGCATCAAAGAAGCATTGAGAGGGTTATCTCGCCGTAAGATTCTTAGTATAGATTCATCTCCGCAAATCCTCGCGAGCTATTCAATCGAATTGTACATTTTATCCGAGACGTCATAAAAGTCGATATTTTAAATAAGCTTTGCGTACATACACCATTATTCGCGTATCAAGTAAAGTCTTTTGTGGCTTTGTTATCTCTCAGTCTTTTTCCCTTTTAAACCGCTGAACCGGTTTTAATCATATTACGCTCGGAGATTGCTTTAACTATAGGCAAATTAAAAACAATTAAGGTAAAAGCCGGTTCAATGATCTTGAAAATGGATTTTCACGTTTTTGGCACAGAAAATAATTTTGATGCATTTTAATTGGACTACAATAAACATACCGACATATACACTAGATATGTAAGAACATATTTCTTTAGTAGCATTTGTTTGTTGTTACTTCCTTGTATTTTTCTTAACTTCGTTGAGCTAACGTTTAGCAAGATTAACACTTAAAGAAAACTGATTCATAAACAATCGATTATGTCAGACCACAATTATTCAATACCTTTACCAAATTGAGTTTCAATATTGCTATTATATCATTAGAAAGTTTGAGAGTACTAATTGTTCATAGGTCCAAAGTAGCGGAAGTAAAACGCGAACTATCGCTTCGTAACCGTGCCCTGTCGTCCGGAATGCCGTTCCCTGAGCCGAAAGTTATGAAGGAATTCCTGGATACCACACCAGAAGATATAGATCTCGACAGCTTGAAGATTCCGACTCCGAGTTTAATTCAATTTGTGGTATTCGATTGTTTGAAACTATGAAACATTTGTAATTAAGTTGCGGATTCAACTCTTAAAGTAATAACAACTTATAGTTTTAATTGTGTTATCTTTGCTCTCGGTATTATCGTGATTTGCTAATTAACCAACTATTCATTTGTTCGTAAAATATTTCAAAAGTTTCCGATCAACAGAATTATTTTGATCTTACTTGCCTTTTTAAATCACAACGAAATAACAGTCAAGTATTTTATTTCAGAAAATTATGTCCAAGAAACTAGATTGGTCTGAAAGATATTGCGTTGAGAAATTTCTTCCATTGCTAACGAAATGGCATCTTCAAGAAACTGTACCGTCTAGAACTATAAAACCTATTGAAATAAAGAAAAAACGAAACCCTCGAGGTGACTTTTTACATTATATTATCTGTATCCCTTATATTATGTTCCATATTAGGTAAAATAATAATTTTAATACGTTTTACTTCTCAGGTGTACCAAGCTACGAAGTTGCGTGGGCAGATATCGATGGACAGTATGAAGCACTTATACCCGATGATCAGTTTGATGGTAAAAAAGATATTCCTTGATTGCGTAGTATTTCTTTAGTTGTGTGTTAATTTAAAAGATTGTATTATTTACAGAAGGTGAAGATGTACAATGTCCATGGACGTCAATAGAAAGACAAGATCTCATGCGATGTTTTTACCCGGATTTAGTAGAAAGATATGAAGAATCAATTAAGAAACCCCCGAAAGAGAAGAAGCCAAGAGGCAGAAAGAAGAAAGATCAAGATGAGAACAATGGTGATCAGAATGAGAAACCAAAGAGGAAATATAACAAAAAACCGAAACAAATTAAAGATTTAGCAATATCTAATCTTAACGAGTCTATGAAAAATCTGAGTCTTACCAAGAAAGAATTGAATTCTAGCAAAGCGCATGTTAGCATATCCGTTAATAAATTAAAGAGAAAGTTGAAGAACAATACCAAAGCAAAAGTGAAAAATACAATAGATAGCTACTTAAAACCTATAAAGAGACGTAAATCAAAAGCAGACACGTTAAATTCCAGTGTCAAAAATACGTCGATTGTGAATAATTCATACAATAAAACTTATGGAAATGATGATTTTGATAAAGAGAATATTCCGTCGAATATTCCGAAAGCCTGTCAGCTAGAAGATAAACATTTTCTTAGCATGCTTGATATGAGCGACGGAGACGCCAACGACATTGACTTATCAGATATCGTCGACACAATTGTTTCTCGCGCACCAAAAGCGACGACCACAAAAGTCAATAGTAATCTTGTCAAACTTATTTTCGAAAGTAAGCAGCTAAATAGAAAATCCAATATTTATCAAAGAGTACATCAAAACAATTGCTCAACGCCCAAAAACAGTCCGATTCGAAAAAGTCTTAATAGAAGTGTAACCAGACGGTCGTCTATTTCGAAAGTAAATACTAGCTATTTCTTTGACAAAATAACTGACGAATGCGACGCTTTCGAAATGTCATTGGAATATAAATACAATAGCTATGTGCATTTGGATTGTGATGCGACCATAAATTATAGTTTATCAAAAGAGTAATGTATTTTTTCACTAAAAAGTTAATAAATAAATTTAAATTATTTAAAGTACATTTTTTATTTTATTTCGTGCAATATTCCTATGAGTATACAAAACAAAGTCGGGTAAAAAGATTTAATAAATATGAAATAGGGCGAACTAAACCATAGCGTTATACGAATCCCGTACGTTGTAAATAAAATGTGGGGAAGTAGTTGCTATTGCATGTCTGAGGCAACTAAATTATGGAGGGTCAATCCACACTGTGCTCCCGGGGGACATGTCCGTGCTATTTCTACAAGGAATCATTCGTACGAAAATAGGTAGTAAAGCTGGCAATTTGTGATTTACACGTTAATACTGAAACAAAATAGGTTTTTGCTATTGGTGAAAAATTGTCATGAACTTATACGCAAGAGACCGCATGAAAGCACATTGAAGCTGTGCGAAGCAAGTTAACCCCATATTAATACTGATCACCCATACTTAGTAAACGAATTTAGCGCGGTGTAGTGAAATATATTTTTTAATTTATTGTACACACTTTTGGCTTACTATTTACTTGTTATAAAAAAAACCAAAGCGATATAAATTTTATTCATAACTTTAAAACCGCGTTAAAGTATTCGCTAAAATTTTAAATTGCTTTGCGTGTAGGTACTCGTATCTACTCCTTTTCTTTTTACGTTGCATATTAGCAGGTGTTATCTCGTGCATTCTTGTGCAATTCGCGCAATGCGTGCACGGTTTTATACTTAAAATACCTCTAATAATCGTATGCTCGTAATAAAATTTCAGGTATACTTATATAAATCTAAGCGTGCTCAAAAAACTTCAAAGTATCACGTCTTTATTGACAGAATTTATTTTCACACTTTTCTTTTGTCCTCATGTAGATTTTCACTGAATGTTAGTAGGTAGGGCAACTTTGTATTGAATAACTTTCCGAGAAGTCGTCGTAAGCTGCAATTGGCAAAGTCTTTTGAAACTGAAGCTACGCCTTTACTGCTGTATCGGCTGACATAATGATAGGATGGATGTGTTCTCTGATGGATGGATAGATTATCGATCACATCTTTTAACCCGAGAGACTAGAGCCTTTAGTCTTTTTTAGGATTCCGTAGTCAGTCAGTATCCGTATAGTTTCATCATGTGCGGGTATCTGTTCGTTTGTCTGTACATCTCCCTTATTTACGTAACTGAGGTTTTTTCCTTTTCTATTGTATAGTGTGGGTTATCGTCGGATAGGTCGTTGCAAAATATCTTAACTAACACTATTTTAAATAAACACTCTTTTTCAAGTAAAACATCTTTCGTAAAAAAAAAAAACTTTTAAAATGCTACTTTTTCTTACAATTAGTGTCAAGTGTTTAGAAGCAACGATTTAATGTGTGAGGACTCTCTACACAGTCTCTCTACACTTGAGTGATTTAGCATTTAAAAATAAAAACACACACACATATTAGTAGGTACCTATATTAGACCCAATTAATTTAAAAGAAGACTTAAAAAGTATACCTTAAGTGTAATTTCGTTGAAAAGTATATCTACTTGATACTTTGTTAAAAATAAGTTCATCTTAAGAAAAAAGTTTTACGGAATATCGCATATTATGATAGTAAACTATGAAACCCTACAGTGCGCGTCGCCCGCAACGCACTTGGCCGATTTATTATATAACTCAAGGACCCTCTATAGACCGTCTATATTTACCTATCTTTTTATGGGAAATAGTATTTTTGGAGTCCTGTAAGTAACACAATCGTTAAACAAAAATGTATTCTTATACAAGTTACAACAGTTTTTCGTTTAATTTTAATGCAAAAGTAATGTTAAACATTTCCCAAGCTTAAAACCAACGAATAATAGATAATATATAAATCGGCTGTGAATTCGCGAAAAAGAGACTTCCGTGCGTAAGTCCAAACTCTAAATCGCTCAGCGTCCTATGCTGAATAGTTTACTAGCCCTACGTTTTCTTAACGAGTCTATAATACTGGACTACCATTAGTTTTATAAGATTCTATTTCAATTTACTGGCCAAATCATAATAATTTTCTACCGCATATTGCTTCATTGAAATTACACACTAGTAGAAGTCTAAAAAATATTACTTACTCGTATATTATCGCTGACGATCACATTATTAAATATTACATTTTGTATTAACAGGGAGTTTCAAAGTGTGAGAAGACTATAACTATCGTGTTTTAATATACACATACTAATAAAATCAACTCATATACTTAATATATAATATACTTAATATGTTATATACTTAGTTTTAACAGAACAAAGAACTTCGTCAGTTTTATGTGAATCTGTGTATTATTTAGCGGAGAGTTCAGTAAGGAATTAGACAGGTGTTCTTTGTTTGCTACGGTGAGTATACATATCCGTAGCGAGTTCTACGATACGTAGCAATGTCTACATTTTATCTTGGCGTTCAGAAGTAGATAAATGTGTAATTATAATAATAATTATGTATGTAAATATTTTATAAGATAGCAGTATTTTTTGTAGTTTATTTTTTATAAGGAATATAATAAGTATCACTATTGCAGTATCATAGATTTCATTAAATAAAATAACAAGTATGAAGTTTAAAAGATTGTAACTGGATTATGGAACCGCACTTTTTATTTTTTCCTGTTTGTAACTAAGAGAATGTGAGCAATCTTTACGCTGGTATTAAAAGACACGTGCAGTTACCTAGTTCAATTACTGCATATGACACATTGTTTAAGCCATATGCATGTTTATCATGCGTTGAAAGTTTACGTTTGTATCATAAATAACTCTATCTTCTACTTTTTCTGTGCTACGTTTGTCTCCTGCCAGATTTCCTTTCAAAATTACACAAAAAATAAAAAGAAAAAAAAACTTGGTAAAATGTTGAAATACCTAGCTTTCTCTTAGACCATTCATATACTTTATCATAAAGAAATATTTACGGATTCTGCGTTATCGCATAAATAGGACAGCATGACGTATCTTAATGGGATAAAGTTTAGCGGTAAGAGGTTCTATATAATATAGTTGAATAGGAAGACGGAGGTGTTTTTGTCTCTGCGTCACCTGCCCGTTCCCAGGGATATCAATTTGCGTCGTTTTAATCGTTTTCGATCAGCATCCGACCATTTTAAAAGCGTATCAAGCATTTAAATTGTTAATTGGGAATCTATATTTGAGTTGAATTGCTTCCATTTTAAAACAACCATTAAAATAGTAGATACATTTTCAAAAATATACAGTGCCTGAACATAAATTTTTATCACAAATTGAATTCAAGCGAGACGTTGAAAATGATTGATTGTGTTTACCTTAAAAAATATTGGAAATACTTAGTAGGTATGCGAATATTTGTCAGGCTCAAATTAATGTCTTTATGATATTTGTTTAACGTGGTAAACCATAGCGATTGAGCGATGTTACCGTGGGAGAGCCATGCATTTGCACGAATGGGCCGGCTCGACCGGAGTGATACCACGGCCTCACAGAAAAC
>DVXP01004190.1:0-10585 GCA_018235645.1 Junonia grisea
CTGGTGCGTACACCGGCAGTCCGGGGCCATACCGGACTGCGGTCCTCCTCTCGACCGTATGAAAACGGATGTGTGAAACCCCCATCTCACGCACCCACGGTCGGAGGGAGTGCCCTATTTATTCCGCCCCGGGCACTGACGAAAGGTGTTTTACAGTTTAATTATACGTAGAAGGAACCTTAGCCTATTCAGATTTCTCTAGCAACCTAGCAATGTATGCCAAAAATGTTTAGTATTCTTCAATGCTAAACATTCTTGGGCCAAACATTCTTTGGGATGGGCCAAAAAGCATATGCTTCTTTCACGTGGTTTATTTTCTTCTACGCCTTATGTGGTTATTGTAACGTTTTATGATACAATGTCAGTCGACTCTTCACTGTGACTGATACATATTACTGCAGGGCGAATTGTTATCATCTATTCGGGAGTTCCGTACATTGGTGCGTCTGGTTGAATGAAATAAGAGAAAAGATTAATTGAAATAGGTTCTACGGAATATTTCGATTTACGTAACATAAACAGGTACAGATAAGGTTTTTCTTGCTATAGACATTTAAAACCACCAAATGTTTTAATAAACGAAATATTTTTCATAGACCAAAATTAGATTTATGAAAACCTAATAGAGAACCGTAAAGTAAATAAAGAAAGCGATCGTGTCAACGCTAATAGTCCATCGTGTTGATAAAGTACAGGCGCGGCCTTGAACGGGAGGTGCCGAAATTAGTCCTTGGAGTCAGTAGGTTATCAGACTGCTAAGCCGCGGCCGCTGACCTTGCCGCCTTAGATAACGATATACTGCAAATTTTATCGAATATTTCACAGTTCATTTTACTGATAGTTAGCTTATCGCTCGAAAGAGTCGGAGGATAAAGTTATTTATGGTTGACTTTAAACTAATGTTGCTTCTATATCTAGATTTACAATGTGTCGTCAAGGCAAAAACTGAATCTGTATTCAATGTGTTCTTATGGGTAAAACCCGGCGTAGCATCACTTTAGTCGGTATTATTTATTCATCACCTATTCTCAGTCTGAATTTGTATTTCCTTGTTCCGATATGAAGATATTCTCGAGTCAACTCTATAGTCAACCGCTCCGTGTTTTTTAAACTTTATATTTTAAGGGCTTTCAATGATAAATTCACATTTAAGTCCTCCGCATTTCTCTCGTTTTGTCCACGTGTTGTTGTTCTCCGCGAACAGTAGTTATAAAATAAGCCACGTTTCCAGTGCGTTTTTAATTACGTGCCTATGAGAAATTTAAATTCATTGAATGTCTTCAAATTTAAAATGTTTGAAAGGCTAAGGCTTGTAGCCTTATGCTACAAGCCTCAGCCTATGTTTAGTTAGATTAGACATATTGGGTATTCCTTATGGCTAATAATATCTTAGAGTATTTTTAATTACCATTAGAACCATAGTGAAGTGTGAGCAGGTGTAGCAAATTTATAAGAAAGTCGTTTTCTCAATCTGACCTGATTAGGGCGTCCAGGTACGAATGATTGTATTTGTGATAATTTGTCGAAAGTATGTGATATACTTATATGTGAAAAAAAATCTGGGCGCGGCGATTTCACAGCGATTGTATTGTTACTATCAGTAAATGCTACTTTTGTTACAAGTTCTATTTTAGCAGATATTGTAGCTCTCTGATTGCACTGTTAATGTAAGTACAAACTAGGTACTTACGTACTTAAAACACCACTCTACCAAAAACGTCGTAAGTTAGTTGGTATAGAAACATTTTGTACGATGAGTATAGCAAAAAAAAGAGAACCATTGTATGGAATTTGAATAAATGCACTTTGTGTCTAATTACATTTACTTTTACATACCGAAACGAGCGATGAACATTATTTTTCTGATTGTGATTGTGAATCATGAGAAAAAAAATGAATAATAAAGATAGACTGTATATTGTACATCCCCTCAGTGGTCGTACGCAAAGTCAGTGTAAAAGCGATAATCATTTAAAAATAAAAAGTTCACTTTTAGTAACGATAAGAAAAAAGATGGAAACAATCAAATCACAAGAAAATATCCGATAAAAATATTGTGACGAAACATTTTTCGAGAGGGAAAACCCAGAAATTTTCAGTAGTGGGACTGATGTGAAGATAGGTACAGTTGGCAAATAATTTGTATCATTCAAATTGCACGAACATTATTAACATTAAGTTTATTCAAATATTTACGCAACACGAAGACTGTTATCGTTACCACTCGTTTGCGACGGTAGAAGTAATTTAAGTAAGAATAAATTATTTTATACATACTTGCAAATTAACTCGTTATCAAAGTATATTTGAACAATACACCTGTACGTCGCCAGGCCGATGAAAACTACACGTTTTTAATTACGATACCGTAATGAACTTCGACCAACAATGGAGCGAGATTCATCGATTACTATCAACAGAGAGGGACTGTACTATTCCGGCCGAATAAACAGAAACGTGATCCAAAATTATAATCCAAATTTGAAATATGTATAACATTGTGAACGACTTTTCTAGGAAAAACGTCCAGAAACTTGCTGGTGTTATAGTATAAGGTGCTGGTTACTATTTATTTAGTAACCGGACAGGTAATATTACTATTACGGGTAACTCAAAATGGTTCGCATTTTAGTATAATTTAGTCAGTGAATTTTTGACTTTTAGACTACTAACTTTTCCCGCTAGGCCTGCATCAATGTCGATGGAAAGGAAAAAAGTGGTACCTAACCTACTCATTACAAACTTCGTCATCGAGCCCGGCCAGTTATTATTAAATCAATGTATTGATTAACCTCAATGATATTTCGACAATAGATTAATATTCATAACTTACGTTACAGGACTGAATATTTGTAGACTTGCTATATTTAACAGTTCCTTGATCAATATCAGTTTCGTCGCAAGTATTTTATGATAAAATCAATCAACAGACAAGCGAGCTGGAAAACGCCATAGAAGACTGTAATCTTTCAATGGACGTTTGCGGCACCAGAGAAGCCAAAGATGCTTTACCCTTAGAAACGGAGAAAAAGAGTTGAAGCATACATTGTAATGAAAATAAAAAGTTATGGTCCTTTTTCTTCCTTCTAATCTAACCTAACTATAATTGCAAATATAATATCATTAGTTCTTTCAGGTCTCTCTAATTAAATAATCTCTTCTAATTTACACAAAACAACGAAACGTTTCATATAAGTTAATTTGTACCCAAAATCACGTGAGAAATGCTCAGCAGTTCGGAATAGTAACCGCGGATACGTAGTGCGCAATCTAATCCGATACTAATATCATCATTAGGTGATATCTTATCTCGTGTCTCAGAACACACCCTGTTTTCATCACTTTACTAATTCGTATACTTTCAAAGATGACTAATTGTCCGATATTTGCGGATATGTTTTGATATCAGGTTCTTTCTGGAATAACGAATAGCATGAAATCAAATAAAAATATTTCACTGAAAGAGTTGATTTTATTTATTTTGCCTTATACGCAGTATGTTCTCTACAATATAAGCATTAAAATTATCTGAATAACGTCAGAATATTATGCACTATCAAAATGACAAAGTTTGCTCAAAATGCACAGTCAATGAGTCATAAAAATCAAAACTCCATAAAAATGGCGTTTTATATTTTTTACGTCATTTATAATCTGATGCCTGTAAGAAAGTAACACTTAAACAACATCATTTCAACAATCGTAAATTGGTAACAGTCGAGACGAACGGCAACGTTATCAGATAACACGTGATAACGACTTCGTCAAGATGAGGAAATGGAGCTGTTACAAAGTTAACGATTACACGAGGAGTGATAATTTATACACGTTATATTATTTACGAGTATAGTCATTAATGTGATTAATTTATAGTTTTACATTTAACTTGAGAAAAGGGATTTCATGCAGATTTTTTGGTGCCTAAAGATATCTTCGGCACTTTCGTCAATCCCATATTTGATAAGTCGTGTCTCACATGTAATCCGGTAGATAAAGATTAAATTCTGATGGCACTCATGCTGGAGATGCAATTCCATCAACCATATAAAGTTCATTGAATTGATTTGGAAATCGATTATATTTTGTATAAACATTACAGTTATTTAATGAAGTCTAGCATGGACTTGTTTTAAATATCAAAATTTGTTTGTTGTTTGTTTTAAATTTATTCAGGTGATATTCTCCGAAAATTTGCAAACTTGGCGGTCTGCCTGTTTCTATGCAAACTGCATAGTGCAAAATGCAGCAGAAACGTTTAATGCGTATCTTTTAGTGGACACTTTCATATAAACAAAAATGTCATGAATTAAACATTTTTTATTATAAGAATGCCATTCATAACGTTTTTGGAACACAAAAAATCTAGAAGATTTAGATAAAGATGGCGCTCTACGGGTGATTACGTTAATAAGTGCCACTCGTGCAGTTACGAGTGCATTGATAACACTTAATAAATAAAGACGAATGCTGTTTAAGGGGCAAAAGGCACTATAGCCAATTATCTTGAATCTAAAACCATTTAATTTTTTTTTCCAGAACATGTATTCCAGATATTTTACCAACAAAGCTGTTGTCGGACTAGTCTTCCCCCTCAATTTTTTGGACCAAAAACTTTTGTATAATTTAAGAGTGTCTCTTCTAACAATTTTTATATTTATATTTTTTATTAGAACTGACCAAAAAATTGGGAAAAATAGCCTTTGTTTTTCTTCGTGCAAAGAGAGTAGACGCCTTAAGTGGTCGATGTTGAACGAGCGACAGCCACGTGTCGTTATCAGCTCCTGTGATAGCGCTCTAGTCATTAGTACTGCAGTAATGAGACTTTTATATGTACTGGTAGTATATTAATAATTACTGTTTGTAATGTCTCTCAAGAATTTCATTTTGTTACAACGATATCGTAATTTTAAATAGAAATATATAAATGAAATAACAATGGAATACTGGCAGATGAGTTTTAAGTCTAGTTAGTCTAAGTCTTATAATTATAGGCTATAGCAATTTCAAATGTTACAGAATTTTTGCCCTCAAAGCCTCTAATGTTTGAGAAATTCATGGACGATGGTAACCACCTCGGAAAAATTCGTTTGCCCCTTCCCCTCATTCTTTTATGAAGGCAAATGTTGAGGCCAAAAAATATAATTTTGAAAGAAACTTATTTATTCTTCTTTTGGCCTTTCCTCAATTGCTTTACAATTAGATCAGTGATAGATATGTGAATTTAGTTATAATAAATACCTATACATATGGTTCTATAAAACTTTAATTTAACTCCATACAGCACTCTCAATTCAGAGGTGTATTGTGGCTTGTTAATTAATCGGCGCAGCCGGCGGAGGGCGGAGGGAGCAATATTGCACGCCGCGCCAATGTTCTCATAATGAAGTGCCCACACGCTTTCACGTGGAATGTACGAATCATTTATTCTATTATTAAAAGTCACCTTGTTAGGAATTAAAAAGTAGGTACTTATTAAGTGTATACTTTTGTCCGTACTTTGTTGGATTGCTCACTTGCAATTTGGTTTGCTCATCTCACATTTATGTGGGCGAACAATTTTTGGGACTAGTGCCATGATTTTTGTGTTTTGCCTAAAAGTCGTAACATAAACTTCCCTATTTGTTTATTTCACCAGCTTTAAGAAACTCCTTTGCTTTATAGACTATATTGGAAATTCTATAAAAAATTCTGGCGACGAAAAAATAAGTGTTGATGTTTCCCAAACTCTCTCATTCTTTAATTATGAAATTGTGGATTTCCTTATCGATACATTGATATACTATCTCACTTATATCTACAATTATTAATACTTAAAATAGTGTTTAAACTTCATAGCAAATATTAGTCAGTGCGTGTCAATATTGTCTTGTGTACAATGTGTAGTACAGAGTCAGTACACGAGTATCTTGGACGCGGCTATTTATATAAGTGTGATCTGTCACCTATTGTTTTAGTTACCGCGATGTTATAGTTGCTAGCCGCGACTTATGTCTAATTCATGAGAATCCTATAAAAAAATGTGTTTTTCAGTTGCAGACTTTATATCTTGCTATAGTCGTAGCGAATTTGTATTGATCTAGTAATTTCTGCATCACACTTGCTCAAATAAACAGACAATTATTTACTTTCTGTGGTTTTATAAAACATTCCAAGCCGGCGGTAGATTAAAAAAATTTAGATTAAAATGTAGATTAAAAAAATTTAGATTAAAATTGCTCCAAAAATGCTCCAGCAGTCTGCTTGAATATTTTTTTCTTCTCTTTCATATATAATACTAGACTGAACAGTTTCATTGTTAGTTTGTATGTCGTTAAAAACGTGACAAGAACAAACGAAGAATTAAATATGTATGTCACTTGAATATTTGAGAGCGCGGTGCCAATGTGTGACGTAAAGTGTACTCTTTTAATATTGCTCTATTTTCGTTAGTAACGGAATTATCCCGTCTATGCGGCGCAGACGTCAATCAAACGGAAATGTCTATTTGTTCAGAAAGTGCCAGTCGGCGACAGTTCTGCGATAGGTCATAGGTTACCAAACTTTGCGACCCGATGTCTCCTTTGCAAGACGAGTTTAAAAAAAATCTATGTGTTACATGATTTGCTAGCTAACTTTTCTGTAATCATTTTCTTTCGTTCTCTTCAACTTTGTTCTCTGCCTCAAAATTTTACTGAAAACAATTTCGACTCTCATTGTACAAAATAATTTTAAAACACATGAAATTATGACGGTCCTAGAAATACCTTAGGGCGGGTTTTAGTAAAAAAAGAATGGTAAAACTAAACATTTTTAACTTGCGTTTTATTTATTTTGGAATTTAGCCTCTCTTGGAAATTTTAGTACAAAAAAGTCCCTTGGAGTTAGTAGCATCCAAGTTGAAACCTGTGGCAAATGACTTGCTTAAAAGGCTTTGCCCTGATCCAATACCGTTGACAAAAGACTTTATAAAATCAAACTATTTTGCTCATGTAGGTCAGACTTTTCCAAGAAACGATGGATGTATTAATTTCCAAAAGTATAAACATAATCTGTATAAAATATGTGGCATAATAATTGTTACAGTGCTTACAATATTTTATATTATAAGCTTATTAAGCTAGTAACCTTTCTTTCAAATTTCATTTTCTTTTTCATTCATCATTCATTTTTCATTCAGAGGAAAAAGTTTTGGCTGGTCAATGAAGATGTAATGTTTGTATTAAAATATCTAAGGTCTCGCATTTGATTCGTCACACGCACTGTCTGATATCTTCGGCTTAGATTTTATCGATAGAGCTCGTCGGGGCAGCCCCACCGCCCTTGACCGCTCCGTACATGGAATCGGCACAATCATTTACACTATTATAAGCATTTGAACGGGCGACCTATTTGCGATCCATTTGTTGTTACAATCAGGACAACGTTTTGGATGTAACTAGAGTAGACAATTATGATATCATGCATGAATCTATTTTTGTACTGTTTGCAGTTAATAATTGTTTACTGTTTTAATGACTGTCAAGAGATTATGTTATCTGGAGCGTCTCTTAAATATATTTTTTTCCATTCTTTGATGAGTCATGTAGGTTTAGAAATTGTTTAAGTTAACTTCTTGACAACTTAATGCATTACAACCACCATACATTAAGATTTCCTTACAAATGAATTCTCCAATTGTTGTATATATAAGTTTAGCATGTGGTTAAGAGTTTACAGGTACATGAATGTCAAACGCGTATTTTTCCAACACAAGTAAACTAGTGACCCGGTGAATGTCATTAATTACATAATGAGTGGCTATTGTCTGATTTGCGATCGATTTGCCTTCGCGTCGCGCGGCCTCGCGTAGGTCAAGTTGATAATGTTACTTTACATATTTTACTTTATCAGTAGAAACTGATGCAGGTAAGAAACCTGCATGACTAACGAGACCAATTTTTACACTCAAAACGAAAAGCACAAACTAATTGTAACGAAGTTGAGTTCCAATAAAGTTACTGGCTACTTTAGCCCTATCTTTCTGGCTAAAAAAGAAATGTCAGATTTGCCCAATGTTTCTGGTTGCCAAAGAATGTTTCCCGACGTTATTACTTTCAATTCGTAAACGGGACATTTTAGCGCCCCGAAACTATCCCGAAGATTTATCTACAGCTTTACACTTTTATCATTTAATTTCTACAAATATTTTAGTTTTACTTCATTAATGATAAGCACAATCAACTTAAATAATACTTCTTGGTAATGAGCGTTGTTTGCACAGCTTATGTGCTCTTATGAGATGCATTACAGCATTTATTATTAATTGTTAGCAATAATAAAACACTTAAGTGTCTTAATATTCAGTTGTACCAACAATAAACGATTTTGAACATTTACGAACCGAAAACTGTTTGTCTAGTTGCCTTAATTTTAGACTTACCTATAATATAATATTATCGTCATCGGCTTTTATAAACATTGCGGTTATATTTAAAATTTAATTATTTATATCGTCAGTGTGGATGTGACATTTCGTAACCAACATTTTCTGTTTGCACGTACGAGGTAAGAAGTAATACATCTAGACAGACGATATAAAAAAATAAGAGAAAAAGAAAAGCGTAATCATCTGACCTGAAGAGTAATGATTCCGCGAAGAGTTTCAATGAATATTACCGTTCTGTGACACACTAGTGGCCAGTGAAAGTTATTGATATTTAGTTGTGTAACCGTTGGCTCGCGTGACGATACACCGTATCAGTGTTTACTATTGTATCAGAGGGCACAGCGGGTATTATATGTGCAGCATTATTAAAAATAAGTGTTACATTATGTGCACTGAAATTAAGGACTTTAAACGGAAATAAATTTAAATTGCATACACATATTAATTACTTTCAGTATCACGATTTTTCGAACCCGTCACAGTAACTTTGATCACCTTGAGTTATGAATTAAAATATTACGTATCCTAATTCCTAATCTCGTAAGTTGTATGCATTATATGCAGTTATCACAACTGTACAGTATGTACTATGACATATGTATAAACTCTCACATGGTATGATGAATGAATTGATGAATTGATCTGATATGGTACTGTATGGTAAACAATTAATATTTTTTTAATGAATAGTAACCAATGAATATACATTATATTTAATCTTTACTTAAAACGTATAGGTATTGTAAGCTTAAAATCATATCAGATTGTTTAATTTACTATTTAATAAAAACAAATAATTTTTTAATGATAAACTTTATCAGTAACATCGACAAGGTGAGGCGAGTAATGATGTGTATAATTATTTCATTTATTATTTTATTTACATTATTATATGTACCTATGTAAGATTAAATGTACAACGCCAGTATAACCTTACATTTTGCGAAACCTATTCCTAGAGGGCTCTAGATCCTGTTTGATCAAGTCTTGGGATTCAATTATTTTCGATCCCGTATTACAGCACCAAAAGAGCTATTTTCCCTCCCGGTTAACACTCTGTTGGCTATCACATCCGGTGTCAATTTAAAGCTATACCTACATGTGTAAAGTTTTCGTATAATAGTATAATTCATGTCGCTAACGTGACGTTCTGTTGTCAGGCCAATCCGCGGCATGTCAGCCGTGGTGATGGGCGCGGGCCCGGCGCACGCCTGCTTCTTCGCGACCTACGAGCAGAGCAAGCACACGCTGTCGCAGCTCACCAGGCACCGGCACGACCACATCACGCACGGTACGTAACGTTGACAAGACTTTGTCCATTGTCCACAGTAAATACTAGATTGATGATACGAGTCTGAAAAAATCCTAAACTGTTAGACCATAGGTCTACGCTGGACAGTCATAAAGCGATGTTTGTTATGAGCAGGAATCGAACTCGCGACTGTCACCGTTTCAGCCTGTTTCACGAATTTTGTTCTCATATTACAATCAACCTTCCCTTAATTAATATGATCATCAACAATATGCATTCCAAGAACCCCTTTCTTTTTATTTTCGTCGAATAAAAAATCCCTTGCGCCTCTCGCTAAATAAATGTTTAACAAACTATTAAGGTATACAAGTATTACGAACTTATAATGGTGTTATTTCTTTATTTCTTTTTACATATATTGTTGTTTATAAACTTTAAATATTGTAATTACGTGTGTATGTGTGCGATAGGTATTTACCATTATTATCTCGGTTGCGCATGTGGTGTGACCGAGCGCGCTCAGTGTATTTAAATGAAAACTTGCATTTCCACTGTTTATTCAATAAAAAATGCAAAAACAGGAAAATTGAGCTATTTTATTAATCATCTCATATTCTAATACAATGTAGTAATTTATGGATAACATTTGTGGACAGTTTTTATTTTAAAATAAAAATCACTCAGAGAACCTTTTTTAAAATCGTCCACATCGGCTGACGCGTCCTTGAAACTCATGACGAGTCTGATGCATGTGTACCCGTGTATAGCGTAAACCAAACTACGCACTACTTTTTTAGCATTGTGAATGATGATGATTACATACGTATTTACAATTTGTCATAAACGATATTTAGATGACATAGATATCTTTTTTTTTCTTGTTCAAAGTGCTAAAAGAAATAGTTTGGTAACATAGGTAAAATAAATTG
>DVXP01004191.1:0-10584 GCA_018235645.1 Junonia grisea
AATGCTGATATTGTTTTCTTTTTTCATGATTCGTTACTCTGATAAGTAAGTTTTCCGTAACACCTATTCATTGATATTAAATTAAGTAAGAAATATTAATAAAATTGCTTTGAATGTAGCCAATAGGATTAGTGTCAAAGTATAACTATAACAAAGTAAACTGTATAACTGATTATCCCGTTCTCTTCATAATATTATTGCATCATCACCAAAACCAGTGTTTTTCTGCGAAATTAAATTTGTTACCACTACACTAAATAAGTTAGATAGCTTCCGAGAATCCCGTAGTACTGGGAATCATCGGAGGTTGTTTTGTTTATGTCGACGGCCATTTACTTTAAGCATATATGGACACTTATGAACAATTAAATAACAAAATCGCTTAATTATTTCGTTTTGTACGACGTCCGCTTAGTACGACTCAATGTTGCCACTCGCTATTTTGTCACCATATCCAGATGTACTGTAAATATGTAACAGAATGCCAGTAATACATACAGCATGGTATTTTTTTTTATTATAAATAATCTCACAATACTATTTTCAGTCAATAGTAGGCACTTATTTAACCCTCAAAACGAAAATGTAACTCATACATTTTCAGAATGCATTTAAAAATACGAGTTTGTACAAGAATAACATTAACGATATTCATTAGACTGTTATGTATGTAGAATGTGTTTAAAAATGTCATACAATATTTCGCATTGCACATCGTTTTTCGTAATATAAAAAACTGTAAATATGTAACAGAATGCCAGTAATACATACAGCATGGTATTTTTTTAAATTATAAATAATCTCACAATAATCAACTTTTAGGTAACAATAAAAATGTATGTAGGTACTTAATACTACTAATAATAATAATAGTACTATTTTGTCAATAATAGGTACCTATTTAACCCGCAAAAAGCAAATGTAACTCATACATTTTCAGAAGGCATTTAAAAATATGTACAAGAACTTAACGATATACTAACTTTAACGATATTCATTAGACAGGTAGTTATGTAGGTATGTAGAATGTGTTTACAAAACTCATACAATATTTCGCATTGCACATCGTTTTTCGTAACATAAAAATTAACTTTTCGTCGCTTACACGTGTACCGCGAATGTTTTGTTATTTTTTTTTCAACGCCCAAGGCCGCGGGTACACATGCGAAACTAATTACGGATCGATAGACGCGTCACAGATAAAAAATATATAACACAAACATACTACATACTAACGCAAACAGTTTCGTTTTAACCGCGGCATGTTGTTTTAATCTTGCGAATTACAAACATTAGTAAGATAAGCAGAATGAAAGAAAAATTGACTTTTTGAAACTTGTTTATTCGGATTAACATTTTAGTTCCCTGTAGCTTCGGTGTAAATGTAATTTTTGTTAAAAGATTTTTTGGAAGAAATAATTCCGTAAAACATTGTTTTCATGTCTTTCAATTGGTTTTCGGCGCTAATTACGATTCGATTTTTTAATGACTAAATTCTATCAATGCCTATTATGAACAAATATAGGGCACTTAAGGTTAGCGAATTGGAGACGTATGCCTTCCTTATGAATCTTTTAATCAAAATCGTACGAAAATCCGTGTAAGTTGCGTCCTGAGGTAAATTTAAAGTAACGTAAAAACCCCTCCTTATTTTTAAAATTTGAGATGTTAACCGTAGTTTAGTAGGCAGACAGATACGACATTCTATAAATACCACCTACGTATCGCATCTTAACTTGTCACTTCTTTCATACATCTCAACATAAATGCCTTTCAAGAAGTTAACTGTTCCCGAAGAATATGCCGATGAAATCGTAGTCTATAAAATGAGAAATAAATAAAATACGTAACAAAAAAAACGTAACACAGCCTGTACATATCCCACTGCTGGGCATAGGCCTCTTCTCCTGTTAGGGAGAAGGTATGGAGCTTAATCCACCACGCTGCTCCACTGCGGATTGGTGGATATACATGTGTCAGAATTTCTTCCGACACATGCAGGTTTCCTCACGATGTTTTCCTTCACCGCCGAGCTCGAGATGAATTTAAACACAAATTTAGCACTAAAAAACAAATAAAATACAATATAATTTAAATCGATTTAAAAATCTAGATAAAAGTAAAATGATCTATTCAATCGCAGTGAAAAATGCGAAGCGAATGAATAATGCATGAAGAAATTCTCCGAAACGAATTTGATTCGATTGTCCGGACCGTGGATTATTGTCGTAATTGACACAGAACGGTAATGAACTTGCTTACCCTGGAAATTATAATTACAACTGGATTTTACCTAGATATTTAAAAGAAGCCTATATCCTTCACAGAGGTTGCATCAATTTTTATACAAAATCTTTTTCAACGCCTTGGGTGTGTATACGTATTACATAGATAGGGTTATTTAATAAATAGTAATGTGAATTACACCTCTATCGCTTTTTCCGTCTATGTCCGTCCGTTTGTCGATCTGACCCACGTGTAAAGTGGGTAAAGTTACAGCAAGTCACTTTTGAACCGTAATAGGGGATTTAGGTTTCTGCTTTCACTGAATATTATAAACTAACCTGCTGAATCAAAGATCTTCTAGAAAAACTTTAGCTTACAGGACATGAGATTAAATTAAACCATGAAGAGTTGTGAAGATGTTCTAAATAATACTAAAAGCGGCAGAGCAATCCTAGACGCGCGAAAATTTTTCATTATTTTGCTTGATTCCATGTGTTATTTTCTAACAGTAATAGATCTTGTCTTACTAAACTATTATGCCAAAAGAATATCGAATTATGGTATTAAGTTGCACACCAACAAGTCTGAGGTTTTACCAGTTTTTAATATAGTATGTCGTACATTTGACAAGTTGTTTCCATCTCAAAGACCTTATTGATTCTTAAAGACTAGTAGTCTAGACAGAGTTATGTAATAATTGAGGATATCGTTTGACGCGCCAAGATGTATGGAAACAACAACCCAGTTTGCGCTTACGCTACAACTCTTATCTTTTAAATACGTCTAAAATAATCCAATGGAACGTAAAACGAAAACATGTAACTGACATTGATAAGACATACTCGTAGTTGAAATAAACTAAGTGCGTAAAGGGACCATTCACGTTGTGATGGTCGCATCTTCCATCTTAATGTGGCTGAATGCGACATTCGTAGCAAACATTGACTATTGACCCTGGCTGGCTGGCCCATTTGTACACTTTGCTTGTTCGTCATCAGTTTAGTTAGGATTAGAGCAGAAAGGTCTATTGTCCTGTATGACTGATGTTATTTATTTATCACTCATTGGCATTTAAAACAATTTATAAACTGATATTTATTTTAATCGAATGCGTTATTTTCGAAAGAAATGATTCAATGGTGTTAACTGTATAATCTGAATCTATAACTCAGGTCACTGGTGCTTTGTTATCCTATAATAAGGTGGTTTGTCATTTGACGGCCAATTTTAATGCTTCAGATAACATCAGATATCAGAGAATATGTCACGGTATCTTAAAAAGCATTTGATGCTACCTATTATATTCCTAGTTTCGCGTGTAGTACAGCCTCAGTCAGGACAGTACAGGATAACTCAAATTCGTACCCCTGTCGTGTCATGTATGGTGCTTCAGAATCCAGATATGAAGCACTCAACGTACACGCCGTCCGCAAACGTGATTCTGTTTACTTTGCAGCGGTGCACGCGGCTCGTATGTAGGCACTTAGGTTTCTATTTGTAGTTCTTCACGAGACCGAGGAAATTACGTAAACCTACGAGTACGGCGAGAAGTACGTTTTCAAGTTTTACACCAGTTAGATTTGCTAGATTATGTAAGCTATTTATGCCCAAAATGTTACTTTGTAACTTGGTTACAGGAAGCCAAGGTAACATTACGAAAGTCGTGGGTTCCAAAAAATAAGTCAACATTCTTAAGTTTTGGTGCTCTGTCTTTACACTGTTCCTGATTTTTTATGTGATGTTATAACTCGTCCCAAGGAAAATGCTAAGAGCAAAATTATTTCTTCAAAACTCTCTGACTATACCCTCTATTACTCTATTCATAACAACAAATTCTTCAGCTTTTAATTGTCAGGTAACTGGGTATAGCACTAAATAGTTCATATATTTTCATGACATTCCACGACGTCTCATCGTGTGACAAGACAATCGACTCGTGAACACCATGTAATGGTGCACGGGCTGTCTCGTGATCTTCGCAACTATGTCTACGATCACGTCTTTGTGCGCCAGCACGTTTCCTCTGACATGTGTATATACTCCATTCAGCGTGTACACTATTGTAATGTTTGTTTTAGGTGTATGCAAATGTGTAATGTTTGAATATGTTATGGGCATGTAGGGTAATGGGATTTTTAGAGTATGTTGAGACTTTTTAAAAATTGAAATCTAATGACTATTGACGTTCATTCAGGAGTTCTATAAGACATTGGAATTCTTCAATAAACTACAGCAATTAGTGCAACTTTTTTTTATGGGATAGGGCGGCAAACGTGCTGACGGATCACCTGATGGAAAGTGAATGCTGTCGCCCATGAACATTTGTAACACCAAAGGAGCTCCAAAATGCGTTGCCGGCCTTTTAGGGGGTATGGAGGGGGAATGGATGGAGAATTAATAGGGAAGGGGTGGGGAATTGGGCCTCCGGTATCCTCACTCACGCGGCGAAACACGACGCAAGCCTCATTTTACGCCAGCTTTCTGTGAGGCCGTGGTATCACTCCGGTCGAGCCGGCCCATTCGTGCAAATGCATGGCCCTCCCACGGTGATAACTCCTCAATATCCTCAATACTGAAACTACAAATGAACTTGAGGGGACAAAATTTAGGCAATTGAATTGAAATAGATTTACATGAAGTTATTTATTCACAGTGTTACCTAAAAAGCTATCTCTATACCTATTAATTTAATGCGTAGTACCAATTACGTACAAAAACATGTAATTATTATTTTTCCTCGCGATTAATGTTTTAATTATAACAATTACGAACGTATGGCCGTGCATAATAAACAAGTGGTTTCCTCATAGTCATTGCAGGAATATTACTGGGTCGGGGGTCGAACTCTTATCGCTGAGGTCAGAGACGGTATGCAAGACTACTCGTCATGTGACCACCTCCAATGATTTAAATATATCTGACGGTACGGTAAAACCGATTTTTCTCATTACCATTAAGAGCTATTTTAGGATTTCATCAAAATGCTTGTTTTTTTTTATGTCTTCAATGATTGAAGTATGATGGACATAAAAATAAATAGTGTAATTAATTATTTTCAAACAAAGAAAGAACGTTCTTTCTGAATTATATTTTTATCAACCCGACGTTTTAAACACTTTACAGCGATCGTGGTCACAAGATCTGATGTTAAGTAATTATGGACATTTGGAGTCACCTACGCCCTGCCAAATAGGAAGTAAAGAAAGGACCACCCATGGACATAAGGTGTTACCAATTCCCTGACAGTCTATATTTAAAAAAAAGGACTAAAGAGGGAAGTTCCTCTTCTGGTTCTTACGATTCGTAAGTTACGAAAAACAACTCTATTCGCTACTGCACAATGATATATAAGAATGTGATTCTGCTTTATTTAGTAAACTTCTGCTAGGTTCAACAACAAAATTAGTAGTTAAGTGTACTTACCTATACATATGGTATATTTAGTTATTCTATAGGAAATGTGGTAAGAGCCGTCGTCCAAAGAGAAAAATTATGATGACGTCATATAACTATTATCCTATCTGCAATTAGGTATGTTATAATGGGTTTTGACCAAATTCCATACTTATTTAATGGAAATATGACATTCCAAGTCAAGTATTAGGAGGAAGTATTATAAATATGGGTAATAGTAATTGGGTTTTTGCTAAATTTTTGTTTTTCCTGAATATAATTATTTTTATTATTTTTATGTTAATATTAAATTATGGTTTGAACCAAAATATAATATTAATTAAATTAAAAATGTTCCTAGGTTTTTGCTTGATAGGTTTGGTTTAATTATAATTGTGTTCCAAACTTACGATTAGTCTACAAATTTTATTACGTGTGATTAATTTCTCAGAAAGCTAATTAATGACCTTGGCCCTAGATTAATCTTAATTGTCGTTCTATCCCCACGTCCGATCCGATCGTGATCTCATTCCTGAAATATGTATCCGCTGTTGTTTTGAGAATTGTGACAATTCTGCGGTTTCGTACTTATACGTATTTTAATTATGTTCTGTTATTTTTGAAGGAAACTGCACTTAAAATTGCTCATAGAAGATAATTCAACCGTCCTCTTCCTGCGGTTTTGCCCGTATGCGCGTCATTGTTCACAGGCTCACAGGCGCGTATCACAGGCTTTCTTGACATACCTACTGATCTAAGGTTTGTTATATGTGTTCGTTTAAGATTTACTGTTCTACTTCTATGGGTTTTTTGTAGCTCGACGTTATTTAATCTTCAACCTTTGTTCGTCCATCTTCCAAACCTTCCAACCTTCAACCAACGTTGTTAACGTTGTATGAATCACAAGTAGTCTGAATATATAAAATAAACAACCAGATCCAGATCTACCTTTATTCTTAAATTTCTTGGTTACTTTTCAACCCTAACACCATCAACTACGAGTATTTTTCCTTTAGCAATTTATGACCCATTTTGTATATTATTTTTATTCATTACCTAAACATAAGTGACCACCGCCGCCTATGGACTTTTAAAGCACCAAAGGAACAAATGAACTGTTGTTTCAGAAAAATAACAAACGATGAACTGAAGTTAGGATTTAGATTACCAACTATCTCACTAATTTTACGAAATCCTATATTAGCTATTTCACACTGATTTTATGAGACCGTGACAACCGTCTAGCCAACTCGAACAATCAGGATCAATGTAATCAGGGCACCACAGCTTAGCTCTACCACAGCTAGCTCAACCCAGGTTGTATAATATATAGCACAGACAGAGCTCAACAAATAAATACGATTTACTTAATCCCAGTTGAAATGTGGACCGAGGGCGCGTTCAAGGTGATAGTTCACGCCGACTGCGACTGACATTTAATACTATGCACTCACGTGTGCAGGCAGGTAATGATTTATTAGTATCGACTTTACGGTTGAAACGCTTATTGAATTCTGTTTGATTTATAGGAGTGTAGAATTCTAAATCTGCCATTCAATATTTACACCTGCTGAACGAATGGACACAACCGGCATGGTATAAATAATGTAGGAGCACCAAGGTGTGAATTTTGTTAAGATTTAAGTTGGATATGTTTTCTTTGTTAATGGATATTTTCCAAAAGTATGTAATTAGTGATGTAGAATTTCCTAGTTGAATAAATAATATTTACACTTGGACTCGGACTTTTGACTTTATTTGTCTTCTATTATTACAAGAGAGTCAGTGGCGGATTTGCCCATATGAATCATGGCCTAGGGCGCTACTTGTGTTAGATCTTCGTGTAACTTGGATTTACCACCTTCAGTCATTAAAAGATTTTTTATATAACATTCTTTTTACATAAATTTCATCCGAGTCCAATATAAGTAAAGATACAAAGTAAAAATCAACCATTACTATATTTTTGATTAACATAAGGAGATGGTAAAACTTACTTGATGTAGAGGTAACAGGTTCCTCAACATTCCTTTATATTTCGGCTTGGTGATGTTGCCTTCATAACCTCCGCCGTTGCAATTTCATTTGGTCACTTTGACCAACATAAAAATATAGAAATGCTACAAAAGCCATGTAACGTCTTTACAAAATTTTAATAACTAGTATCCGAAAATTGTTCTTATGAATATAAATTGCTTATTATATCTCCCTGCTTATTGTCCTTTTTGATAATGTTTTTGTAAATATTACTACATACTAAATCCCAATTACAAATACAATTTTTATACATAATATATAAATTAAAGTATATTTCCATGCATTTTGTCCCATATAAAACATCTGCAAAAGTAACGTACAGTTAAAGTCAGCCGAGTAAGGGCGTGCCTTTTATTCAAACTCCTAAGTACTGTTCACGGTTCACCCTCTAACACACATGCAACGTGTATTTAGTTTATTACATTTATGAACTCTCCCTATGCTGAAAAATGAATTCTTGCACGCTAATGTAGGTTGCCACTTACCATTAAAATATAAAGTAGGTAATTTACACCTTGCTGATTGAGTTTTGTTCAGCGTCTTTCGAATTTTGAAGTTTTTAATTATTTTAAGAGATGTCAGATTTCTGCCATCGCTAATTGCGCCCTTCTCAAAGAAAGAATTTCAACTATAGTTACTATGTTCGTATTTGGCATCCCATTAGTGTCTTGCACGTTAGTGGAGACTTCAATCAAACAGTGAACACCTTTCAAGCACGTGCAAATTGTGAAGAGAGACTTTCTCTAGAACATTCCCTGGAAAACAATAAAATAAATAGTGTTTATGTGTCAAATATACATGTTATTTCAAGGCAGCTGCAACTCCCATTATACGCGTTAGTGGCCAAACAAATATCTAAATGATTTTTAAATCTAATTCATTATATTTACCGATTTCATCCAAAGCATTACACCAATTATCCCACAGACGAAGTCTTAAGTATCAGCTAGTATTTGAATGAAATATTCAAGGCGTATCATCACGCCATCGCCGTGGAGGCATTAGTGCACGAAATGTCATGGCTGAAGTATTGCCTTGTTATGGGTGTTCGGTGTGTAGGTAACAGGCCACGTACCATGTCGACGAGGAAGCCAAATGTCAAGATTCTACATGTTGTACCGTGCATGTGATTTATTAGTCTGATATCGTCGACTTGAAAGAATACCATTTGACTTTTTGTTCTGTTATTTCTTGTTAATATTGGTAATTTTTTGTCATATTTTCGATAGGTGTCAATCTTAATATATTTTTTAAAGTTTTTGTTTTCTCGAAAATAGTCTTTCATTTTAATCAAGACTTGATGAAATGCAATGAATATAAAAAGTACATAATTTTATCACACTTGTTTGATGCAAGCAGATCACATTTTGGCTCCACCTTGATGAACAAACTGTCCATGAAAAATAAGTAAAAGAGATAAAAAAGAGCAAGAAAATTCTTATCGAATGCCCAAAAACAGCAGAATTGAAGAACTAAACTCCTTTAACATTAAAAAAATGTGTATATATTTTTTTTATTCTCAGCAGTCGCGTGTTAGCGTTATCATTGTGTGAACCTCCACGTTTACATTGAAAGGCCTAAGTTCAGCTGAGCTGTTCCAGTTCGTGACTGCTCCGTGTTTAGGAGCCATCGTCACGAGAACGACCACACGAAATGTCACGGTTCGTAACATTAAACTATGCCGTGTTATGAGCCTGTCTGCCTTTATTGGTCTCTTGACTTTTGAATATGTAAACCGATGTACCAGTTTTTTCGGCCTTATTTTTTTAGTTTTAGATAATCCTTTATGTAATCCTACTACCACTATGGAAAGAAGAAATGGACAAATTGCTTGAAAGATGACATAAGTAAGAGAAGTGTGACTGTTGAGATGACGGCTCATAGGCAAGAATGAAAGGGAAGTATGTGAAATACCGACCTCACATAAAGTAGGAAAAATGAAAAATTTATAAAATCTCATAATGTTGTCTTAGATTTTCGCGATTATTACACATTGAAATAAAACTAGTTTGAACGGATTTAAATCGCGTATATTGGTAATTTTTATAATCTCCTAAGTTGATATCTAGATATCAACTTAAAGATTAAAAGACATCGAACTCTGATCAGAATATTCTCATGCTGAAACACGAATTCCCAAATTAATTATTCCGTGTCTCGTAATAATTCTCGACGTCGACGTGTAAATGTGTTGCGTATTAATTGTTCATTAACTTTTGACGTTAATTGATTTTCGCTACGAGTTGATCTTTTATCAAATTTTCGTCATGCTGTATTAATTTTATAATGGAATAAATTTTCCTTGTCGAAACTAATGAATCTGTGGGCGGCTTTTTGGATTAAATTCAAAATGTTATTAAGATACGCAGCAAAGGTCTGCTTCAAATTTTTATTACATAAATCGGCTAAATATTTTTGTATTTAAATAATCCTTTATCAAGACAAATGTCTTCATAAAAAGTTTTCCCGATAGTAGGTAGTTATTACACTCCCACGACAAACTTAGAAGACGCTGACCGAAGCTCCGTCGCCCACGTACTTGAAAAGAACAACTGCAAATATAACTTAAAAGAAGTAATCCTAGCGAAGTAAACTCAAATCTCAAAACTATTGCTAACACGTATTCGTACATCTTTGACAATTACCTACTAATTTCTGATTTTTGCACTCAAACCGGACATCAGGGCCCTTATTCTCTATGACAAATCAAAACGTATTTCTATTTTGAAAATCGTTAATGTCTTAAAACCGTATTCTTTATGACATTATGAAATTGAAATATCACATTACGTGGCGCGTTTCATGCTGTCAAATAAGTAAATAAGAAATTAATAAAAATAAACCGGTAACATTTTTTGAAAGATTGTTAATAGAAACGGATCGTGCTATCTCCAAAAAGACAAGAATATCATTATCTATGCTATTCCT
>DVXP01004192.1:0-10584 GCA_018235645.1 Junonia grisea
GTGCTAGCCAGGGTTTGAACCCGCGACCTTTGGTTAAGATCCACGTGTTCGCACCACTAGGCCATCTCGGCTCATCAGAAATAAATGCTTAAACTACTTCATTAGATTGTGCGTTTTCTAAATTATTTATAATCCCATGATTCTAAGGCGCAAAAGTCACTTTTTCCTTTATACGAAATAGATTAAACAAGACTTTTTAAATATGAATTTTTCATATAAATATAAAACAATTTTAAACAGTTACGGTGATGCAAGTCGTGGCCTCACCTCGTTTGTAATTAACAAACATCTTGATACAGTGTAATCACGTAGACTTCTATAGAAATGTATCAAGTAGCATGTATCATAGTAATTACGGACACAATAATATTAAAAGAAACAATTTCCCAACGTTCGCTTAATATCTCATATCGAGGAATCCAATGTATGCAAATAGGATAACAACCAAGATTCCCGTTTCGTTATGACGAGAGCATAGTGTCTACAGAATGTACTCACAGTCGTAAGCGGAATTCCGTCTCTCTGCCTATAATAAACGACATCTGTTTTATTATGTTATTCTGTTTATCAAAAACATTGTAGCTTTTACCTCTTTTGAAAAATATGATAACGGAGGTGTCGGAATTATATAAAATAAATTAGTACAACAGATTATTTTTGAATCAATATTGGTACGTATAATAAAATTAATATGTATTTATAGTATATATTAATTAATTATAATATATTATAAAACGTTTGTAATATGACCGCAGGTAAACAGTTATTATATACCTACATATTATTTTAATAATTAAATTAAATTATAATAATTAATTTTCCCAGCAGTTTCAAACGCCGTTACATATTATAATAATAAATTTTATATTGATCCATATTTACACGATGAAAGAATTACGTTCCGGTATCTTCGCATCCTCTTCTTTCCTTCTTTCATTAAAAAACAAAAAAAACACAATTAGTACATTATCGGTAATAATGTAATAATACTAATTTTCTTTAAAAATGTGGATTTCAACTACAATATTGTCGTCATATAGTACGTATACGATTATTACCAAAGCTAGTTCTAAAAAATTTTCGCAAACAAAAATCCAAACCAAAAGCCCGAATAACTTTAATAGCTCTTACGATACTTTTACGCTTTTTATTGCGAGGTTTCGTCGATTTTACGAACATACGTTCAGCGGTCCTTTAGACCTTAATACTAATATTGAAACGCGCACAGTTTTGTGTAATTGAACTAAATGATTACTGCGACGTTAATTTTGTGTCTATTGTAAGATTAAAAATTGTTTTTACAAACGAATAAAAGTATTTTATTGCCACATTTAAATGTACTTATTGGGATTTATATATTAAACGTATATTATGCTTGTCTCTCTTCTTAAATAAGTAGTTACACGCGGACCGCCCCGGCTTTGCACGGTTATTCTTAACTTTTTTTGAAAATTTAGTATAACCGATTATCACTGGAGATAGTGTAGCTTCCCAAAAGTGAAAGAATTTTTCAAATCGGTCAAATTATTTCGGAGCCAATTGATTTCAAAGAAAAACAACCAAATCTATCCTCTTTATAATATAACATTAAGGTTGAAATATAAATACAATATCGCATAAATAGAGTTCCGTGTCTACGTTGGCTACGTAACTAAAATTAGATATGAAAATGAATAGTTGTGACTGCGGCGTGAATCCTATAGGAGCACATAAGCACTGCTTACCCTTTGGTAAACATTATACGGGTAATTTGTATGCATTTTATTTATTTGTCTGTTCTGCACACTCCAAAGCCTTGTATACGAGGCGTCATATGTGACGTTTTTGCAACGTGATGGCACATAGCACTGCACATACCTAATTGCGACTTGCGAGCTGCATTAATGGACGTTTTCAAAATTTTTCTCTAACTTTTCGAATGATTTGACAGTTGAATTAACGTACTTTTTACCGTCGCAGCCAGCTCTGAAACTTGTTAAAAACAAATCATTGTTTCACTGTACTTTCCAGACTAAACTGAAACGATTATGGAGTGGTTATGGAACTATTTTTTTATATAACGAATATTATTAGGAGTAGCTAAGAAGAATTTATTGAGCTTAATTATTTTATTGACATACTAAGCTAAATAGTTTTAAAATCTTATTTAAATTATAACAACAAATAATAAACTAAATCACTATTATTTTATGAATATAATTAATTTAAAACACCCGACGCTAAAATACACTAGAAACTTAGGTCAAAGAGTTGCATATTTCATCTTCAGGCGGAGACGCTCGCGAAAGATTTCCTTTGAGTCGAAAGAAAGTTAGCAGAATCAAGTGGCAAGCTAAGTTGTTTACGAGAACCACTTACGCAAATACGAGGCATTGTTACGCGATCCGGTATCTCTGTATTCGTTCTTAGCAATTTCACAGGCGGGTGGCCGCTGTAGATGCATAATGTTACAAAAGTAGGATCCTCAGCCGTTTCGGCCAATTTGAATGAACTCGGAACAAGCCATTTTACAATATCTTCGATACGGTAAAGTTTTTCCTACTATGTCTTGCGTTTCGCTTTATGTAAGAATCGTGTTTTGACTGACTTGTTTTTATTTACTAAATACATAATATATTGAGACGAGTAGGTACAAATTGTTTCGTATTTAATTTACCTATTTCATAATATCGAAATATGAGGATAATTAGGTAAGTAGAAACAGATGGACCGATTTTGACGGGACTTTCGCGTGAACTGCTGTCGGAAGAAGTTTAAATGATATGTTACTATTGTTTTATAATCCGAATTAGAAAGAAAGAAGAAGCCATTTAATAATAGGTAGCCAATAAGAAATATATTTTAAACATCCGGAATCCGAATCGTTAGTTACCGCTCGGTCATTTTCCGTTGAAATTTTGATCAATCAACGTACTATTGGGTCACAGAATTAGATTGGGTACTGGGACCTTGTACCGCGCAGGGTGGGTCGCAGGGGGGCGGCCTGCAATCGGTTTATAAATACGTCTAATATGCAATAAAACGTTGCATACGACGGCGGCGGCATTCCGAACAAAAATACCGTTTTCTTCCGACGTTTCCTGCCTTTGTTCGGCTGATTTTTTTAAGAAAACCATTAAACGCTTAATACCAATTTATGTTATTGTTACGAACGTTGTGCCGATTATGTATTTGCTAATTTTCGAATGTTTTTTTTATTGAATAACTTTAAAGTAAAGAAACTTTGGCTTCTTATAGCCATAGCTCAAGAAAACAAGTTGTGAAGAAAATAGAATAGTTGAAGATATGTTTCGAAGTTAGCATCTACATTACTCAAGTCAATAGAGGGAATGAACCCAACAGGCGGTATCTAACAATCGGGACTGACATTGCGTCTTAAACAAATATTTGTGTGGAACGGAAATCAAACTAATTAGTCTTCGTCGAACACGGCACTGTTCGCTACTAAACAAGAGGCGAACTATCTCAATAATTAATCTCTGAATTCAAGCGTCTGAGAACCCCTTCCCGCTTGTCGTGTGTCGGGCCCGGATTTTAATCGGATGTTCCAGTGGCAGAACATTTTATATGAAGCTATTCACATTTGTCGTCCGATTAAAAATCGTAGATTTGTATAGAAACGCCGACATCCGATTAAAATTCGGCCGACACACGACAAGTGGCAACCGCCTCTTACTATAGAGTGGTGAATGCTTAACTTTTTCTCTAATATCGAGACTAGAACTATAAATAAATGTTCTTGAAATATGAAATTCATTTTTTCAGTTTTGTTAAAGGGTTTAAATAATTTAATAAAGATGAGAAAGTTTAGTACACTTTTAATTAATGACAAAGTTAGCAACTCAACAATTTGTTTTATCATTTTGATTAAATTGTTCTAAGATTATTTTTGTTGATTATTATTAAATAAAAAAATAACATCGGGAATTAATTACAGCAAAAACGTTATTTTATATGTAATCTGTTGAAATGTCATCTAGATGGTTACTAGCTTGCCCAACCCTAAGGTTGCGATGAGAGGAAAATGACAGCGTGGAAAAATAATGTGGAAAAACCTAGCCTAGAATATTAAGCAGTTGTGGTAAAATTTATAAAAAAATGTTAGGAAAATTATGATTCAACATCATCTATCACGACCCGTATTTAATGATACATACTTATGTAAAGTGTTTACTTCGATATACATATGTATAAATTATATAATGCTGCTACTGCTATGGAAAATTTGGTGCGGTGCATACATTTAAACAGTCTTTTGAGGATGATTTTCTATTAAAATTATTTTTCTTAAATTGTCTTTATAGATAATAAGTCTGATTGAATTTGCAAGAAATAAACTGTGCAATGTGCACCTTGCAACTTACACTACCATAACTTAACATTCTGTCCTTACATTTATTCGAATCGAACTGGGACAGTTATAAAGTATTCCGTAAGAAAACAAAATCTAACAAACGGGTACATCTTGCAGCGATAACAAATAAAACCCGATGTAAAAAAGAATATCATCAAGTGTGACTTTCATCTCGAATTGACGTTTCCAGTGCGTCGTCCTCGCATTTGTTTCGCCGTCCAACAGTTATATGTTAAACAAAATTTATTATTAGCGGACATTAAAGATCCCAGGCGCCACGTCTGTCGGTCTGTCGGCCGCACGCGAGCAACACCTACAATAAGTATTATGTTTTAGCTAAACAATGCTATTGTTAGCCGTATCTATACGAGAGATAAAAGCTTTCACATTTTTATTGTGGTTTTGATAAGGTTACAGAACTAAATGGATGTCACTTCATTTTCAAAAGGCATTTCAATTTATTTTCATTAAGATTGTGAAATGTATAAAAGTCAAATCAATTAAAAATAAATTTCATTACAACAAGGATTAATAAAAGAGCATTTCTCGCTGGTAAAAAAAAAAAACAAATATTTTTTTAACTACAATAATAACAAAAATAAATAGAGAATAGAACAAAATGGTACCCATTAATATAATTGATAACTTTTGTCTCTCAAAGTAAACGCTGGCGCGGGCGCCGCTAAACACAACAATCGCGAGAGATCAAAGCGCGCGTGTTTACCGGACCATCGACTAATCAACCGACTGATTAATTTAATTAAACATTACGAGAAAGTTCTGTTTACACCGCGTTTCCTCGGCCCACATGGGTTCAAAGGGAGGCGGAGTGTAAACAGTAACATTGTTGAGACGCGTCGCGGCGCCCGCACCGTATCTTTTGAGCGATGCACCGGTGAGTTGGCGCTTTCAGCACCTGGGCTTCCATTCCTGTACTACTTTACGATTTGTCACACATTGTAGTCGTTTGAGACACTCTCTTTTATAAAGCGATCTATTAAATTATATCTTGTACTAACGTCCGGATACGACGCGACGTGTCGGCTATTCATTTGACATACATGTTAGTAGGATATTATGGTTTGCGTCTCTGTCACATTGCATTAGAATAGCTTCGTGAGAGAAGGGCCCAAGCAGTAACATTGTTAAGACGCGTCGCGGCGCCCGCATCTTTTGAGCGGTGCACTGGCGCGAGTTGGCGCTTTCAGCATCTGAGCTTCCATTCCTGTACGAGTAGCACGATTTGTCACACATTGTTTTCGTTTGAGACACTCTCTTTTATAAATAAATCTATTAAATCATACAAACACACACATTGGCGATTGAAAAAACAAAAACAAAATAAGCAAATATTAATTTTAATGTACCTACATAAAACGTGGTTATTTGAACGATTATAGAACCAACAGCACTAGTAAAAATTGGATACACTCATTAGCTATTGATGTGTCTAATGAGACATTTGTTTCTCGGAAACAGTGTAACACTCGGTGCTTAATTTAAATAATTCAACACCCTTGCACCTGAAACACTCTCTACAAGTAAACTGTATAAGCAGCTTTTAAATAGTATTGTAACTCAACGCGATGCTATCATTCAACCTCAAAGAAATGTTTAAATTATTGATGTCGAATATTTAAATTTAATTAATTAAATCTCAACTCACGGAGAAACATTTAATTTCACCGCGGCTGGCTCTCTGAAGTTTGCTTTGCTAAATAACTTAGAATTTTAATAACCTACCGCGATGTCACAAAAACGTACGGTTTCCCTAAAAGTAATATTTGCTTTGTTTCTCTTTACTTTTTCTGTTTTCGTAATGTCGCTTTGTTAGTCGCATCACGATTTTGACGGATATTTGGAAGCCATTTCGGACACAGTAATACTTAATTAAGTCTCAAAGATATATTTAATGATGGTCGACTTATGAATTCGACTGTCGATGTCGGTTGAATTCTAATGGGCAACATATAAATATTGTTCCAATTTTAGAATTAAATTAAAACAATTTCCATATACGCACATTACGAAAACATATATGTGTACCTAATTATATACCTATTAGTAGGTATATATAGGTACACATATATTTCACAGGTAATATAAGTGTAGTAGCAAAACATATTTACTACTACAACACTTACGTCTACATAGTTACTTACTTTATAATTGTTTTCCTGATCTTTTAAAGAAAATATCGTTATTATATTCAATTAATGCCCCGATTGCTGAGCCTAATCTTTCAGCCATAGAATATTTAAGGAAACGCGCGTCTGCTTGCAACACATCGCTTGCGACGAAAATCGCTGAACCCGCGGGCGCAACAATACGCTCCCGGATTTGTAAATAGAACAAAATGGCGCCAACACACGAAGGTCCTTAACCCTCATTAGCTGGACGAAAGGGAAAGCGCGCGAAAAAGAACGAGTTTTAATTCGGGAAAGCCAGTTTCCCCGCGCTGAAGTACGCTTCTTTTTCGTTTTGTTTTTTAATTAGTTGCCGCTTAAACTTTAGCGCGTTCCGTTGTTCACTTTTTAATTCTATTTTTATTTTACCCCTTCCAATTACGTTTTGAAGGACAGCTCGCATTAAACGCTGACAACTTGTTAGGCTGCGAAAACAGTTAGCCTGCGTCACCGCTCGATTATTACGATATTGTAATATTCCACGGCGGAGCATAGTTCGAATAAGAACACACGTCGAAAATAATTTCGAAAACGGGAACAGCCATTCGTTTATTAAAAACGTTTAAACGGGTCCGTGCTCGGAAAGTTCGTAAAGTATTTTGAAACTTTTCCGATACGCTTTGCATGCCGGTATTAAAATCATATTCTACTATTTGCAAATGTTTCTTGCGATACACTGTGCTCGTAATTATTTTTAAACTGTACTTTTAGTTTTAGTTAAGTGGCAGGTACGTGAGTATTTTTTATAAGTACCAGTACAAAAATTGGGTTAGCGAATTATTTTAAACGATTATGATTTTACGAAATACGAAATGTAACTTGTTATCGCGAATGCTTATTATGTTTACATTTTATTACGAAGAAATGATGAGCTCGTCCGCCATTTTCTCAAGGAATATGGGAATAATGGAGCGCCGATTTTAATTTAACAAAACATAATAGCGCTACGCTCAAAGCGAACGTATGAAAACAAAACAATAGACATCGAGTCGTAAAATGCAGTATTAATGTTCTAAATTAATTATAAACAGATGCGGGCGAAAATTTTCTCGGCTGTTACGTAGGTATATGTGGACTGTTAGTAATTATGTTATCGTTTAATTTGTACTATTAAATGCGACCGTGACTCACAGCTATTTTCATTTAACTACGTATTCTTCATATTCTAATGTATATTACCGAATGTTGTTAATTAATAAATTATACTTCGAACAAAATTACTTTACTCCATTTCAATATTATTTCGTTGTGAAATGTGAAATAATATGACTTTCAATTACTTCTAAATTAAATTATGTATTTATTTTAAAGATTTTGTTTCTACTTAGGTATTTATTAATAACATAAATTTCAACGATATATCTTGAAATCTTAGTGCAAGTCTCGTTGGTCATATACAACACGATTCAATGTGCATCTCCGTTACCGCACGAACGCACCGAGTTTAACAATTCTAAAAAGCGATCGAAATCAGACAAATGAGTGGCATCAGGGCTGTTGTTCCGGCTCCCCGTATTCACGGTCTATCAGCGGCTTCACCTGCACATTTGCGACTATCAAAAGCACGTGACTAAACGTAAATCACTAATGCGCGTACCTCAGGGGAATTATGAACAAATTGGTAGCTGCGATTCGAACGTTACGTAGCGCCGTTGTGCATAATGAAACGCGACCCGACCTTCCGACGCGCAGGCCGATGCGATTACCCGTCTCGGTACAGACTCTTACAATTTACATTAATCCCGGAATCCTTAGTTCTTGTTATTGTTCCTCCTACATATTCTCACCTGTAATGAGCGACTTTTATAACATCGTCCTAGACGCCGTGCTGATTGCGTGTGAACTACGAGTAACTCGGCTCCGTCGTGCACTCGCTCGTCCCATGACTATTTAATTTCTAACGATCCTACCATTTCAACATAACTAAATAATTTGTGAGCGGCAAGTTTACCCATACGGGTGCCGAAATAAAGAGCGCTGTATAAATATTTCATACGGGACATAATACGGAACTCGTACATTACTTATTCAGCTCGTTCTATCCACATCATGCCAGGTTCAGCCTTCGCGATGAATAATATATCTCTGTTATAATTTCTACGTAGGTATAAAAGTCGTTTTAAATTAAAAACAAATGTTCGACAAAGTTGGCAGTAAATAATTCAGTCATTGCGCCCGGTCGCTGCCGTAATAATTGGGAGTGTTAGGGTGTCGGGGGACCGGCGGGCGCGGGGCGGAGAGGAGACCGGGGTGATAATTAACATGTTTGTCTTGCTTACATCGTCACCAGCGCCAAAACTACGCCGAAGTCAAATAAAATCTTACTCGTTTTGCATAAGTACCAGCGCTCACTAATATTTGACTTTGTAGATACGACAAGCGCTATAATTAATGCGAAGAATTAAAACTTTCGTGTGCCCAACGGCGTGTTGTTTCGTAAACTTCTCATCTGAAACACGCGTGCTCGCTCGCGCCGCCCCTACCCCCCCCCCCTCGCGTACTGTTTACTGAAAATGTTTGGTGATTTTATAAAACATTGAGGCCTCAATGGAGTTTACTTAGCTTTGTTGCTCGTGTAACATATACATATCGTTAATCCCTTATTATTTATAACGTGATAATTAACTTTAAAAGGTTCGAGCTTGTTAGGTTTTAATATTTCATAAGAACGATTTAAATGGGAATCAGTTCCTTTTTAGTAAAGCTGATTTGTATTTATTTTTCATTAAAATACTGTACATATATTATTTTTGTTCTTTATAGTTTATAGCAAAAGAAAAATAAAAAGCTACCAGCGGAACTCTCCGCTTCGTTCGTCCGTACGTACGTATCGTTTCACGCGAAAGTTCGACTCACACTTGATTAATTTTTGTTATTATTTTTATAAACCATAGAAACTAATTTCTATTTTTTTTTCTTAATAAGAAACGAGATTCACACAACTTTATACAGAAAACTATTAATTAACTCATTTTGAAGGTAAAGTTTTGCGTTGGTGAAAAATGTTAATGATGTACCTAGGTGGTACTGTCGGAAACAACAATAGTTTGAGGTGTGGAAATACTATTTTACAGATGTTTTCTGAGCTCGTTAACATTTCACTGAAATTGTAATTAAATGAATTATTATAGTTAGACTTCGAAGAGGAAGAATAATCCGCTTTGCAGGTACTTGTACTAGTAAATATGAATAAAATTGATGTATGTAAAGAACATGCATGTAACAAACAATAACAGATTTACAATTTCCTTATAATCGTAGCACAGTTTGTGCATAAACTTCGTTCTAATGTGTTCTACCGGCGACATATAGGATTATCTTCAATACTTGCTTAGATACTTAGCTCGACAAGGATATGCATCCGCGCGTTTGACTTTGGTGGGTAAAATATTTCGTTAGCGGTCATGGTGACGACGTGCATGTAGTTACGTGTTAAAATATATATATTCCTCTACTATGGGCCGTACGTGATATTACGTGGTAAAAGACAAAAATAGAGTACAAAAAACACTTTTTTTGTCTTACCGATCAAATGTTAGCAATTTAAAACATTCGAATAAAAAATAAAGTATTTTAAAATCAGAATAAATAAACAATGAAATCATACGTTTAGCTGAATAAATCACACGTTAAATACACAATATACATGAGCGACTGGAGAAAATTGTCTCTATAGACCGAGTAATTTAGTTAATAACGGACAATATACAAATAGGTGCCTATTTTACGGAATAACTTACTATTAACAGTTAAACCGAAACGTTAAATGTGATGAGACTTATCAAACAGAATAAACAGGAAAACCCGAATCTTTGTTTCGTTTAGGTTTTTGCATTTTTTGACAACAAATTCTAAATTTAATGGAGTTTATAGTAATTATGTCTCAATAGCAGTTTATATATAATCATTTTGATCGACAAACCGATTGTGGAGAGGGTTGTTGAATACGTTTCGAAGATTTTATGATGAACTAGCAAACCTGGCGAACTCCGTTTCGCCACCTTTTAATGTAAGATTTGGTGATTAAAAGATGAAGATTTTTTT
>DVXP01004193.1:0-10583 GCA_018235645.1 Junonia grisea
ATTATCTATTCCCTAATCTTAAAAAAGACCTTCGTGGAAAGCATTTTTCGGACGATGAAGAGTTGAAGGGAGCAATAGACGAACATTTTTCGGGCCATGAGGAAAAATATTTTTCAGAGGGAATTGAAAAGTTACTTTCAAGAACAAATAAATGTATTGAGATCTTAGGGGAGTATATTGAAAAATAAAATTTATTTAGAATTTTCCGCCTTTTTCTTCATACCTATACCGAAAATACATGACGCATACAATGAACGCCCCTCGTATATTGCTGTAAAATCATACTTACTATTATTTAATATTTCAATTTTACATCTGTAAAAGTTATAAAAGTAGTTATAAAACGAATGCTGGACAAACAATTACACATGTCTACTTTTGAAGATAATTACATAATATCAGCAAAATTTATTTTGTGGGCATGGGTTTAAATTTTCGAAACAAATAAGACAGAATAATCCACCACCTACTTTAAAGCTTTTGATATTCAACTGAAAGTAAATAAGACTAAACCATTATTTAGCCTTGCCAGAAGTATAAAGGACTTACTATCAAGGAACTCGTATCCTGGATAATAAGTCTTTTATATTTCTGGCATTAAAGAAATGTATAAAGTTACTTATAGAAATAACATAAAAGATACAGCAAATATAATGGCAGTTGTGTATAAAGGTTCGATACAAGTTCTATTAAAAATATAAAAATCAACCAAAGGTTCAACCTTTCAACAAGAACTTAAAAAAATATTTTAAAAACCCGCAGTACGAGTAATCTTGCCTAACACCAGAGCTGACATGGCTGTAGCCTTACGTAAATGTTTTGCCACTTCAATGCTTCACTGTTTGCAGGACTTTCAACGAAACTAAAAGAAAACTTATGATTCAAAAAATTAACAGTATCCTTATAAATTTACTTATTGAGAATATCACGTGAGTGGTGCGAGAAATCTCCGATACGATCTTTGGCCTCAATGGTTTTTCAACTTATCCAATATGATTAGGTATATGACATATGAAAACAATACAACCAATACGAAACCTACGCCCTACGATATTCAGAAATGCACATCTAATCATTGCTTATATTGTAAATGGGAAAATTAATTTGTTTGTTCCGCTTTCACGCTGTAACTACTAAACAACCTTTTCTCGCCTAGATAAATATTTTAAAACAAGCCTAAATCATCAACTTTTATTTACTTTTATTTTACTAGACGTTAAGAGTGGAGGTATATACGGCTATAATATGTCAAAGAGCCCAGAAACTTCCGTTAGTACACAACACAACAATAAACACCAAGAGAACCAGTGGCAATTGTATGACCATAGACCAACACAAACTAAGTCGCTAACGATCGCAAATTCACTCTCCACATGTGAGAAACGTTTGCATGTGGACAGTGAACTTGCGATCGTTAGCGATTTAATCGTTTCAGTTGCCTTTGCACCAACTAGTTGGATAAGTCAAAAAATATTATATAAATTAAATATAAAAAAGACTAAAAAATAAAGAAAGGAATAATTGATACATTTTGACGCTCAAACCCGTGAATCAATTTAAATTGTCAATCGTTACAATTGTAAATGTTATATAAATGTTATATAGTAAAAATTATCTATAATATGTGTACCTATGCTTTATTCCATTGGTAGATACTTTCTAATAGTTCGTAAATTTATTCATTGCATAACATCAAGGATACCTATACATTATACGTACCTATTAATTATCTAATAAAATTTCACTTATTAATAAAAATGAATCGTTTTTTCACGACATTAGTTTGATACTGGCGTCCTACCTATTTCCCTACCTGTACCTATTTCCCTTTTATAAAACGGAATTTTATGCTAACCTATTACCTACATTCCTACATACCTGCCTTCTTGCCACCGACTTATTTTATCTGCTTGATAGCTGCTAACTGTAACAAAAAATACTTTTTAATGATTATTACATGTTTTTGTCATTTCAAAGCTTACCAGAAGTAATTTATATTTTATAATATTTCGACAGATCGAAAAGCAACATCAAATATTCACATTTCTCTTGTATGGAGATATTCCTATTATTTACATTTTGATGTTTTAATTTTAAACAAAAGACAAAATTCAAAAGACAAAGCCTTTTACAGAGAGCCTTTTTAGAGCAAATGGACGTATGTATGGACGGACGGCACAACAGAAATACTAAATTGCTTTGAAAGATAAAAACGTATGGGAGTATAGAAAGTGCTTATAAATACAAAAAAATATATATATAGAAAACTTACATCAGACTAAATCGAGAGGAATTCCTCGCTTCTTTTGCTTTACAGAGACTTACAAATCTTTAAAGTAACAACTGCATCTAATAGGTACGTTAATTAAGAAAATGTAAATATTTTCAAAGTATGTATATAATTATATACCTACACATATTGAAATTTACAATTATAAAATATTTAATTCAACGTTAACAATTTGTAAAATAAATACAATCAATGACAGTTCCACAGACTATGACACGAAGACTTTTGTCGTTTCGCGCCTTTTCTGAAGTGGCCAGGCTTTTTGAAAAAAAAGATTAGATAATAAGTTTTAATCAGTTTTATTTAAATTGTAGATAATAATTAAATTTTTAATATATATTTGTAGAATGTGTCAAAAATTATTCGAGTTAATTGAACAAAAATTAGCATTTTTACAGGTTCATAAATATAGTTAAACAACGGTTAAAACTCCAAAAAAAAAAAACACAACTTATAGTAATATTTCTTACGTGGCAACATTTAGTTGTAATTATACAATAAGTGATATAATTTTGGTATACATTATTGATTTTTAATAAAAGTGCATTGTCTATATTAATACAAACCATTTTAAATATTGATTTAAATATTTCAATTAATATTTAATTCCAAGTTCATTTTTTTTTACTTTTTTGTAGGTATTTAGAATAGTGATGCGACTCGAGCAGGATTTTATCACTCCAGTGAATAGGTAGGTATTTTAAGACATCACTCAAGTCTCATCACTGATTATAATAATAATACAAGAATGTATATTTAGGTTGCAAAATTAAAAACCAACATACGAAAACCTATATGTACATGGTTGTTTTTAGATTTTACTTTTGAATATATTTATATATATTAAATATAGTTTTATATAGGTTTATATATATTTTTGTATATATAACCAATTTTAAACAACAATTTCATCGTTGTTATTTTATTCTGTTTCAAAGTTAACGTTGCGGAAAACGTAATCAATATAATTTGAATGTACCAGGTTTCATTTTTGGTCGTACGGCCTTTATTTGCCTGTTACTGGATCGAGTCCACATCGCTGGACTATAATAAAGATATTTGTAGGTGCAACTAGGTCATGACCCACTCGAACATCCTGTGAATATGAATTTAGTTAGGAATGAAAGGGACAATGGTAAATGTTCACTGAATCCAATATAGAAGTCGATATGTCTCACATTGGAGAGTTTAGTATCGAATAAAAGTATACCTATAACTAACCGTGTAATAAAATTAAAGGAAAAGCATTTTTTTTTTGTTAGCAGTTAAGATTGCATAAATACTGAGAAAATCAATTTTAACACCGCCACCGTTATCTAAAGTAAATTTTTTCACGCGAAGGTGACAGAAATAATGCATTAAACATGCACGAAATGTTTTAAATATTACACACGTTTTGCTTACGGAAGATGATAATGTATTTTTTTTTAGTGTCAGATATACTTAGGTATTTTTTATCATACAAATATTTCAAATTGTGTAAAAAACCTGAATGTGAGTCTGCTAAATACCTATGCGTAAATAAAATATCGGAGTATTTTACGTCAATACCTAAAATCTACCTGGGGACGACCGTTCCAATATAGTGCCTGTGATGGACGTCTAGTGGTACTGATTGTACCCTTAACGCTGGCGGTTGCGGGTTCGATTCCCGCTCGAGGCGAATGTTTCTATTTGTATAAACAATTGTTCCAAAGTCTGGCTATTTATCCGTTTGGGTCTCCTCACGTTGCCTCAATGAGCAACATAAAACTGTAGGTCTTTGTTATTAGCACAATAATCTGATAACCATCGTTATATTAGGTAAATATTACCGACTTGCCTTCTGGGTTGTGGAGGTCAAACGACAATCGCTATGCGTAAAATTCAATAACCTGTCAAAATTTCGCCAACAATACAGCACACCTTAAATCCATAATGATCCAGGAAAACGCTAAAAAGTTGATCTGACTTAAAATCTATCTGGTATTCATTTAAAAAATACAATTCAGGTACATGAGATATTTATTGTGCACAGTTTGCCTTCTTTTGAATTTTGGCAATTTTTTAATTTTTTTAAAATTTTATAGATGTGTTAACTACCATATTTCAAAAATTTCAAAAATTTGGTAGATAACACATCCATTTTTGATTTATTAAGACATAGTGCCACATCGCTACTGTATCATAACATACGATATTGAACGTGGCATATTGAGATAACGACAGTTTTGCACAATTAGGCTTCTTACTCGAATAGTTGACGTTTATACTACGTTATTAACTATAAGGGTCACAAGTCACAACTCACAATATCCAACTAAATCCCCAAAATAATAAGCTATTTGCAACGTATTTGACGAATAGAGGCCTCATTGGCATTTCAAAATTTTCTATTAAATTATAACATTAAGTACTAAATTGTAAGTCAGAATATTTGTCAAATATAGTACATTACTGCAGCGATCAGCAAAAGAGGCATCGATGGACGAAAATGTGGGCCGAGGCGAAGCCGAGACACACATACATAAGTCCACCAATGTCTAGTTGCGGCCACGGCTTGTATAGCACTTATCTCAAATAATGCGCGGATATTAAACTAAATAGAATAATTCAGAACTTTTATTTGAAAACCTATTTAAAACGATTTTTTTAAAAGTATTTAAAAAAACATAATGAAGTAGGCCAGTACAGCAAGTTCGGTTTATCTCGAAGAAGGTTGTTAAAATAATGCTCACCAAGCATGTTTGAGAAAAGATATTTATTTGGCAATTAACATCACCTATATAACAGAACATTTGCTTAGGATTTTACATCGGTATTTTAGAACAGATCCTAAGCTTGTAAAATAATACACATTTCAAATTGAACTGGTAATTACCTAGGTTAACGCACTCAAACACACAATATTTCGTAGAACTGGCTTTGTTATCACAAAATTTCTCTAATATAGAAGTAGCAGTTTCCAGCGACTTCTCCTAGTTATCTTAAATTAAATATATGTACTCCTTTTCCCTTTATATAATGCTTTTCGTTAATCTCTATATTGCATAATGAATAGTCCTGGAACGTGTCTTTAGGTGCCCAGTGCCTTAGATGTCGTATTGAGTCACAATAGCACGTTAAATTTATTTTGTATACATATCGCACCCCCGGTGCGACACTGTCACTTTTGCAAAAAATTCAAAAATGAGTTAAATATGTAATAATCATCGTAGAGCACCCTTTTACTTGGTGCTATAAAATAAAACTTATTAAACTATTTGTTCTTGTTTTCTTTTTAACTCAGTGTGACTCAAAGTAAAACTGTAGTTAGTTTTAACTATTTAGATCCACAAAGTTACTTCTTAGGGGGGGTGAAGTTTTAAATAATTGTAAAGTATATTTTAATAATCATTATAGATAATAATTTATCTTAAATTAAAGTTAAAAGTTGATGTATTAGTATAAGCAACTCATCTCGCACATATCTCCTAACGTCATTGCTTTGTGAGGTGTCAAAGTTTTAAATACTTCTCCTGAACAACTACATTTTTGCATAAGTGACAGTGTCGCACCGGGGCTGCGATATGTTGTAATAATAATATGTAAAGCGAAAATGTAAAAACTCCATTTTGACGAAAATACTGCGAAGGAAGGAGTATGAAATTTTTAAAGTTCAAGGCTATAATATGGAGGAGTGCACAAGTAAGGAAAGCAAAAATTGTTATGTGATGCGCATTAAGATGCGTTAAATTAATTAATTAAAATTGCTTATACTCACACCAAAAATATATGATATACATTATGATAACTAAAAAGATGTTATAGTCGAAAGTCGATAGAGAGTAATATATTAAAAATGTCATACAATATTTATTTATAACCAAATTTTAGATCTATTATGTTTCTCTCAATCACATTCTGATCAAAGCCCCTTCCACAACGACTTTAACGAGATTAGGACCTTGAAAAGTATGAGGATATAAACGACCATAAACTTCTTATCGTGTCTCTTTTTCGACGTTAGTACCGTTTAAAACATTAACAGAATATACAGTCTTGTATTGTATATTTTTCTAGTGAAATCGGAGACTCAAAATTCGTACTTAACATTAACTTGAAACTCGGTACTAGTATTTCTTAATAAGATACTCCTTAATAATATAATTTATATTTCTGTAAATTGTAATTTTCTATAGATAAAAATAGTGTATTCAAATTTGAAATCGTATACTGTAAAAGCTCCTATTCACGGAGAATACGTGGAGAATAAACAATTCCATGAAAAAATTGAGTGGGAAAAATAGATGAAGTTGAACAGAGTGCAGGAAAAAGGATTTGGAATAAAACGAGGCTTTTGACCTTCTCAGTTACCGTATGACACTTCGTTATGATATCTGGTTTACGTTTGTTTTCTGCAAAAGCGTAGTCCAACTATGGCAGAGTCAGCCTGTTTACTAACTATGGTCATCATAATATAGCTGCGTTTTGCGTAATTTGTGGAGCAGCAAAATTAAATTACACATACCAAATTTCGAGTCTCTAGGTGTCATGGTACCAGATATCGCACTGAATCACTATATCATGGAAAATATTTTAATATATAGCAGTAGAAGTTTCTCATTCACGGTTTCCTTATCCGCGTTTTCGCGTGTACATAATTCTATAATTTTATGATGATGAAAAACATGACTATAAAGTCTGGAGCGTAAATAGATTATGTATCTCACATTTGCTATTTTTATACTGCTTCTATAAGTTTAACGACATTCACGTATTGTTTTGAACGAAACGAAAAAAAAAATTTGGTGTTATTGAAATCAATAATCATAACTAACCTAATAATCTTAATAAAGTTATTGGACGAAAGTAATCATAATAGGAAAGCCATCTCGTTAGAGGATCAAGGTATGACAAGATGTACCAGAGGGGATTCGCGGGGCGTGCGATGCTAAGAGGAACGGGACGGGGTGGGCAGGACGGTGGGCCGGGGAGCGGTAGGAAGGGCATCTCGTGGCGACTCGCAGCGGGCTCAAAGCTCAAATCACGTTCGTCGGTGCTGGCGCGCCACGCACTGACGCCGCTACACGCGAGCTGCCACGCGCTCACGTCCGCGCCGCGACGCTTGCAAACTGTTTAACTTGTTATGGTTACACTTGTTAACTAACGTTACCACGCTTTGTAGGTACTCACATGTATTCTCACTTTTATTTCGATTTACCTTAACATTTCGGAACACCACAGTCGAACTGGATGGCGAGTTGCTGTTATGGACGACGAATTAGACGACGATATATTTTTCATTTACGGACGCAGCGGGTTTGTATATTGAATTCGTTTATCGCTATGTAAACTTTTTAAATGTTTATTTTTAGTCCGTGCACCGAATGCTACATTGTCTTGTATTTTCAGTAAAGTAGTTAATAGTATAATCGAATCGTCATTTCATCGATAACAATTTGAATATATTTACAAAATGGAATGAAAATAATTTAATTTTTTAACTGCAATAATTAGCTATTCATATGCTTGGATGCAACTCATATGAATCATAAATCATTTGTAGATCGCATGAAGGCAATTTCTACTTAAAAGAAAATTTACCGAGGTCAAAAATGTACATACGTATGACTTGTAGAAGACAAAAAGTCCATTGTACAGCGACGCGCCATCCTAGACACATTCTTCTTTTCTTTACAACTCTGTAGCCTCTTAACCACACAAATACACCACTTGTTTCTACATAGTATACATGTTTTTCTATTACGAAGTAAAAATGTAAATATATACATACCATGTCGTAATAAAACATTCATTTTTTAAATTTAATTATGATATAATTTTATGATAGCAGACTTTACGAATGTAATATATTTGCATTGATTCTTACCAAACACACTAATAAACGCCATATGTCATCCTATTTTACGACCATCCAGGCAAATTCATTGGCGGTAATAACAGTGAATCACGTGGCAAAACAACCTTTTTAGTATAGGCCTAAGCAAATTCTTCATAAATATATTCTATTTTTTTCTTTTGATATACTTAGATAATATAAATTTGGATATATACATATAAAAACGTGTAAATAGTTAATCTTAAAATGTTTACAAGAAATGAGCAAAAATTGTCTATATTTTAGAAGCGCGTCAATAAGGTACCTATATTAACTGAGATTAATGTGTAGTTTTGTTATAATAGGTACTACAATCGCCCTATTCAGTCAAATAGCAAAAGCGAATGCAGATAGGTAATGGTCGTTTGAATGCGTAAACATAATAATACCTAAAAAAAAGAAATAAAGTTACATGTTATAGGTATAACTACCTGCACATACTTATTCTAACAATTTGTATTAATGTCTAGGAGGATTTTTTTACTAATATCTTTTAAAAACGCAAAAATGTTTATGGTCAAATGTTTTGATTCCTTGGGATTAATTGAGTTAATATACCGCGTTTATAATATTACTAATATTTGAAACGAGAAAGTTTACCTATATCTAGAGATGTCAACTGACTCTTTCTCGCAAAATCTACTGAATTTTGAATGAAATGAAACTTTAAAATAATATATTATACGTTGGAAAACACAATGGTCGTAAAAAGCTAGGTATAGCTAAGTCGTGGGCAAAAGCTATTTTTGTATATGGCGTCCGACATTTACCTAATACTGCGATTATATCGTTTCCGAACACTGAAGTTATATTGGATTTGAATCATACTCGACAGGCTTCTTAAGAACTCTTGTAATCAAAGTTTGTTTTCGATAAATCGATTTAATATTTCGGTACTGTTACAAATTAACTCAAAAAATTTACAAAGTATTTTGCTGTTATCGTGTCAAAATACTGATAAAGTCAGTTAGTCCAACCAATAAAACTACTTATAGGTAGGTAATAATTCTAGTTTTCGGACATATCCGCGTGGATGTAGTTTATTGTAAGAAAACTGTCGTCCCTCGGAAACATTTTTTCCATGATAAGAAGCCCTAGCTATTATTTTTGTCTGCAAAATACATAGTTTGTCAATCGCTTCAGATACTGCGGTGTGGAAGTGAAAAAAATAACAATCTAATTTCTGCATCTACGACTATGCTATTAATGCAGAAATGAGATTCTACAACATTTGTAGAGTAAAATTCTGAATAATATAAAAGTAAAATTGATTAGGCGTCAGATTTAAAGTATGTACCTTACCTTTTAGATATTTCATATTCTTATTCTAAACAGTCGGATTTTTTTTTTAAAATATATTTGCACTTGTAGACATAGTTATTGATTTTTACAATTAAAATTAATCGTTACCAGAAAAGTTTGACGACAAACAAGCTACGAAGTTGGTTCTTGCTTGACCCGTTTCCATAATAAAAGAATGATTTTAACATTTAACTCGGTTTTGGTTTTGTCACAACACAATGGAACTTTTTATTATTATGAGAACCGACCTCAGTGACAAGATATACAACGCACCCTATTTGTGACTGGATAGAAGGTTTAAGTGATTACTGAGCCTATAGAGTGTACTGTATAATAAACATAATATGTATGTGCTCACCTACTATTCTAACGGCAAGATATAATGGCCGTTTTGACACATTAAAAATGTAAATTTGCTATCGACAAAAATAACCAAATCTTTACTTTTTGCACTACCTGACCAAAAAAGTTTAATAAATGTTAAATATTAATGTTTATTAAAATGTAATTTAATCAACTGAATATTGGAATGAGAAGAAAATATATACTTTATATGCACATAAGTAAAAAAATTAATACAAAAAGAAACCAAAAATGCATTGGCGCGAGTTTTTCGGAGGTAGTAGTTGTGCTGGCCAGAGATTATATTTGACGATCATATTACTTACATAGATTTCATTTTTAAAATTTTTGTAGTTCGTAAATAAGTACACCAATAATAATTATAATCTTATAAAATAAAAAGAAATATGTTCTTAGAACCCTAATATATACCTGCAGCTTAGAAATCAATGTAATAAATAAATGTGTCCTAAAATTATACATTCGATAAATTGTATGACTAATTCCACGTCACTATTGACAATAAAGAACAGCAATGTTCTCTTTTAAAATTAATATCAATTAATACGAAACTTCATAAGCGGGTAAACGTCAAAACGGCCATCATAGCGTGCCGCTACTGTAGTAAGCACCAATCTATACCTACAAAAAAAACTTTCTCTCTAACAAAATTATCTTTCTCGTCTACTCCATAGTGTGGAGTATTTTTTTTGTTGACGCAGGGTAAATCTTCATTGATACCCGACTCCTGGGGGGGATGTCGGGTTATGTGAGATTGCACTCACTAAA
>DVXP01004194.1:0-10582 GCA_018235645.1 Junonia grisea
ATGTGGCCACTGTAAAGTTTTTTTTTTTTTTTTTATTATAGATGCGTATACCAAGGCCCACAAAGGACGTAGGTATTTACTTTATGGAGTCGAAAGATCGGTGTAACAAGTTCATCTTTATTTCTTGTATCTATAGTGTGTTTATCACTATTTCAAGCAAAACGATTAATATTTCTAAAAATATACATAATGTTGACATAAATATATTGTGACGCAACTGTGAGAATGTCTATTTTTTTTAATAATTCTCGAAGATAGTCTCGAGCTCCGAGATTACACACATTAAGTTATATATTAACAAATAATTATATTTAGAACAGGGTTAATAAATCCATAGATTAAAAATAAAACTTGCCGTTGACACAACAAAAAAGACGCCAAAAGGTCCACAGATAGAAAAGCTTTTAATAAAACAGCCGGTGTAATGGCGGACTCAATACGATTACCCACCTTTGGAGATCACCGAAAAAGGCGGTATTAGAGCTAAAATTGTGACTGTTTCATGCAATAAATAGAAAAGAAAAGATTTTTTTACAGATAACTAGAATAGAAAAAATTTTTTTACAGATAACAGACAATTTTTTATCATTAAGGATTTTCTAAAAAACAATTAGCATTTAGTGAATCAATTTTCTTTTTAAAGGTAACCAGCTGACCCGGCGAACTTTATTCCGCCTTAATGGCAATAAATAAGCAGATTTTTTATTGATTTCTCACAAATATCAAATTGTCATCCATACGTTACTACATAAATGTCATTTGCGTTTTGTTATTCCAAGTCTGATTCTTTTTAAAGCACGTTTTATAGTGATTGACGTTTCATGTCAAGTCCCGCGGGAATGCTGTCGAACGGGATAAAAAGTACCCTATGTCCTTCTCCTGGCTCTAAACTACCTCCCAGCCAATTTTCAGCTAAATCGGTTCCGCCGTTCTTGAGTTATAAGTGGCGTAACTAACACGACCTTCTTTTATATATATAGAAGATATACTTACCTATAAAAACTACCGGGAAAACGGAAAAAATAGAAAATATTTCGGGCAAACGAAATAGATACAGAGTTTACTAGAGTTACAAAAAATAGTAGACATTAGCAGCACAAGAGAAGCTTAAGTACAAACTATTTCAAGGAAATAATAATAAATAATAAAAAAAATATTAGGTATAGAGTAAAATGGGGATAAATAGGACACATGGCGAAATTTGTTAATGTTTTTAAATTATATTTTGTTATTGGTATTCCATATTTTTACATAGTGGACTATAGTCCACTATGGTATTAAAAATAATGTAAAAATCTGTCTTTATTTCGTTGTCGTTTCGTTGTCGTTTCGTTTCGTAATGTAAAAATCTGTCTTAATTTCACTACTTAGGTAATAATTATTTTTATAATTAAATTATAATGAAATGAATTCATAAGAACGGAATTTTACACAAGTAAAGAAAAGCTATCTTTCTTTTAAAAAACAACTGAAGATACTTTTTTTATATAAATAACTTCAACGTATAACACCGTCCACGATAATCAAATCAGCGATAGGAGCTCAAAATTAAAAGAGTTGTCGTCCCCTTCCAAAGCCCGTGACAATATGTCCGCCATATTTACCTTACACCCAAAACTTCCAAAGACACTCTTAACACAAAGAAATAAGGCTCAAAATTACCTTAGAAACACGCAAAACCACATTTGTATCAGTAATTGTAGTTATTACAGACTGGAATGCACTGCTTTGATCCGGTTATAACCGGATTGATCTGGCATTTACCGGTATGTATTGTGAATTTCGATATTGTTCAGCAAATTGTATCGTAACTATGGGAATATTAAATGTAAATGGATTATATATTGTGTTATATAGTGTTCGTTATTGGATTAATTATTAATCGATATTTAATTGACAGTTATGTTTAAGTAAATGCTACTAATTAAATTTTCGGGGCTCGTCTGCGTATTTATTTTAATGTTGCCACTGATGCGTCTGGCGCTTCATAATTATATGAAAATTTCTGAGTGTGGCCACGAATCGTTTAAATAAAAATAAGCTATTACCTTGATATTATTCTTTTATTCATTTTTACTCATATATAAATTGATAAATTATTATGGAGCCTTCATATAAGATTTTATTCCCCGTTTTATTTCGTAATAGTAGCCTGTCTCCAAGTTCCAATCTATATTTAGACTAAAATTATTCAAAAATGGTTCAACTTAGAACAATATTTTTAGTAAGAATAACTTATTTTATTTTTCATTTATTATAACAAAACAACGATATGTACCAAAGTATGTCTTCTTCTTCCTAGCATATTTTCCGGACTTAACCAGGGTCTGCTTTATTCTAGCCTAAGTTTTGATAGGTTACTGATTTTTACGCAGAGCGATTGCCGTCTGACCTACGTAACCCAGAGGGCAAGCCAGTAACCATTTAGACTAGACTATAATTATGTATTCTCTGACTTCAATGATGCTAAGTTCATTCGTTTCATTTCCGTTGTTTTATGGTGCAGTAACGCCGGGAAATTAATTACTCACCAATCATTGCATGATGTTTTATTGAAAGTGTGCATCCAATAAAAAACAGTTATTATTATATTATAAACAGACACTTTATTTTTTTTAGTATGACTTAAAAAATGAAACCGACTTTGAAGTCAGTTTAATTTTTTAAATAACTTTTATGTTGGGTCTCGTTGAAATGGTCGCCATGAATAAATTGTCACGTCATGTGGAAGTGGCTGATGATATTGTTTACATATTTATGACTGAATTTTGACATCTATACAGTCTTAGGAGAGTCGATGTCAAAGCTGGAACGGATGAAGAGTGGTTTAAGAGGAACGAAATAAACATAACTTGCCGTTTGCAAAGTTTTTGTATGAATTTTGAAAAACACCGATTCTTTGTAAGAAAATTTAAATAAAAATTGAACCGTTCTGCTTCATATATTTATTTTTATTTTATTAAAGAATAACTAATAATATGGAAAAACGGTCATTTAAATCCTAAACCCTTAAAATATATACCCTTTAAATATATTAAAAAAAATAATTATCATAATTGTTGAAATAATTTTTCATGTAATTAACGTATTTAAGCACATCTATTTTGGCTAGAAATATAGAACTATACATGACATAAAAGTACTAATTTCAGAGGTATTTCGAAAATCTGAAAAATGGCATCGAAATCCGTTATATTCTAAAAATTAAGCCAATCTATAAATTCATAAGAATATTTTGATATAAAATATTCAATTAGTTTATTTTATAAACCTTTTAAGAATTATATATGTTTATTTATAATTTAGCTCCGCTTGAGGTTTCCACAGCCGGATAAAATGTCTTTGTGATAATCCAGGATATACGTACACTATCTCCATTCCGAATATCGCGTAAATCCGTTGAGCCGTTACAGCGTCGATATAAAACAAACATACGCATTCATAAACTCTTATTATCTTAGCTACTTGTATTTCCATCTCAATTTCTTTCGACTAGAAACTGTCATGAAACGGGAGCCAAACAAGTAAATTGCCTTCACGAGAACGTACCATTATAATTACTTTTCCCAGAGAAAACGTGCGATTTAAATGGAGCTGGAAAATTCAAAAAGAAAAAGAAAAGTAAATGTATTCTCAGGGATTATAATTACCTTGTCGCTGCGTGGGATTTTATTACGTATTCAAGACTATCTTTTAGAGAACCTGCCAGGAGTGCCAGGGGCTATGTCATTGTCGTTCTACGCTATTCTGACACATTCATTCTGGTATTGCTGTCTCAATACCCTAGCGACTTTATTTGTCGCATGAAATCTTCAGACATATGAATATTGGCAACATAGAATGTACTCTCTTTTTTTTCTATTAAAAATAAAATGAGATTGTGAATGTGCTTTTATAGGTTCGATTTATATTTAATCAGATGCAAATAATGAAATATATTATAAAAGCTTTTATTACTTTCCAGTAACCAAATAATAATAATGAAAATAGATTTAATATTAAAGGAATTATAAAATTATTTATTTTTTATAGGATAGGTGGCAAACGAGCTGACAGATCACCTGATAGAAAGTGAATGCTGCCGCCCATGGACATTTGCAACAAAGGAGCCACAAAATGCTTTGCCGGCCTTTTAAATGAGAGTACGCTCTTTTCTTGAAGGTTGGCAAGTCGTGTCTATCCGGAAATACCGCATGCGGCAACTCATACTACAGTTTTATGGTGCGGAGCAGAAAAATTCTGTTATAACGTACAGTAGTGCTCTGCCAACTGTCAAGGTGGTGGGGGTGGTAGAGTTGTCGCGAAGATCGGTGGCGGAAGGAGGCGGCAGTAGCCCAAACAGTTCCTTGGAGCACTCTTAATGATATATGTGATAGAGAATGACATCATGGCGCATCTCTACGCATCATCTCTACGCAGTGCCAAGGATTCGAGCCAATCAGAGACTTCGTTTAATATAAAATTTAAAATAATATAAAATAAAATAATATAAAAATTCTCGTGGCTAGAATATTTATATTATCATTTTTTTATATTATATATTTGCTATTATAAATTAATTTTACGTAAATTCGTTAATTTTCAAAACTATTTTTATTCAAAACATTTTAAAACATTGACAAAATATCTATCTATACTAATATTCTAAAGAGGTAAAGTTTGTGTGTTTGTAAATTGTAAGGAGTAATCTTGCGATCTACTGAACCGATTTTAAAAATTCTTTCACCAATAGAAAGCTACATTATTGCCGAGTGTCATAGGCTATGTAAAAAAATAAAAATCTGGTGATGGAATCCTGGAAACGAGGGAACTCCTTAAATTTTATAGGTACACCTATAGTGATTTCGGGAGTTTTTCAAAGAATCTTGGTCATTTTCTCACGAAAAATAACATTTGATGAAGTGAAACTGTTGATGAAGACCAGAAATGGTCATGAGAGCTTAATAATAAGTAACTGTTTTACGGGTTTGGTTCTATTTCTTTAACATAGTCGCTAAGCAATTGATGTTAGTCAACATGCATATGATGAAGTCTAGCTGATGATGGAGTACCAGAACAACTCTGCAACGATTAACGGCCTTGCATCGAGAAAAACAATACTTTCTAATTGGTCATGAGTAGTTGACAATAGGCCATTGTAACTTAGGTAAAGGGTAATGTAACTTGTAGTCCTCAACGTGCTGGACAGGAGTTGACTTATATTTAGAGTTGGAGGCCGCATAATGCAATGAAACGTGTAAACTCTCTTATGTATTCCTATTAATTATTATCACATGAAAAAGTGTAAAATAAATAGCTTTAAGAAAAAAATAAACTGACTTCAAATGTGAACTGAAAAGCTTGAAGTTGAGAGAGTTGGAGGATACTCATGGAATTCGTTTATTGCTAATCCCGCAGAAAAGGTTTGTTTTTTTTTTCGTTACAGAGTTACTTTCGAATTTTGTATTAGCATGCAAATACAAACTATACTTACGTATAACTCACCTTTTGGCAGTTAGAAATTAAAACATAGCACTATAAACATAAAAAGGATTATTAACATTATGCCCAACGAAGTGGGCACGGGTCAGCTAGTAACTAATAATACACTAAGGGTAAATTTTAAGGTTACTTACGAAGGTTAAATGTGGGAGGTAACTTGGCCATCAGTTGAAACCTAGTTAGCAACGGTGGTTACAACTATACATCAAAGTTGCGTGATTGTACGATTAATATAAGCCAGACTTTGCTTTAGTTATTTAAGAAATCTTTAATAAATTAAGGTTTCGTCTATATTTATATAATATATTATGTACTTTATTTCATTTAATTTGGTTCTAAGTTTCTAAGAATTTATCTTGAATCTATTTAATTTTACGCATCATTGAAATATCGATAATATTTCAATGATGCGTAAAATTAAATATTGGCCCTTCAAAGGTTTTGTTGATTTCGCAAAAAAAAAAATCAAAATATAAGCCGATTAAAAATTAACTAAAAATTATGACATTATATTTTTGAAGTCAGTGTGTGTTTCCACGATCACACCCCGCCTTGATTAATACACTTTCAAAAAATATAATTTCATACTTTTTCTCACTTACATTACTTTTGAAATCGATTTACTTTTTAACATTTTAACTTAGTCCAAAACCAATCCTGTAGCCATACATCAAGTCGGATTCAACGTTTTTGTCTAAAACAATGTACATCAGCTGAACTGCCACACAATCCACGCGGTTTTAATCCTGTTACGATTTGTTTTCCCTTCGTTACTGAGTCGGATTTGGTTTGTCCAAAATACTGATCTGACAAATCTGTGTACAATGGAAAAAGCTGGCGGGTGATTCCAAAGAATTTGAGATTGGAGTTTTTGAAAAGTTTTATATTGTAAATGGTTTAAAATAAAACGGCTTGTTGTGGATTGCTCTTCTGGTATTATAATTATCATTATTATTGGGTTTCTTGCTTCACTACACCAGAACAACCGTTCTGGTGTAGTGGTGCTGAATGCGCTATTAACGCCGGCGGTCGCAGGTTCGATTCCCGCTCGGGTCGGATGTTTGTATTTATATAAACATTCGTTTCAAGGTCTGGTCCTTGTGGGTTTACCCACCGTGCCTCGGAGAGCCCGTAAAGCCGTTGGTCCCGGTTGTTATCAAAAACACCAGATAACGATCGTTACTCATACGTAATATTCTAGTCTAAATGGTTACTGGCTTGCCCTCTGGGTTGCGGAGGTCAGACCGCAATCGCTCTGGGTAAAAATCAGTAACCTGTCAAATCTTAGGCTAGAATAAAGCAGACCCTGGCTAAGTCCGGGAAATATGCTAGGAAGAATAATATATTAGGTTTCTTGCTATATAAAAATCAAACGTGTATTTAAAATCAAAAAAATTTCAGTCATTCAATTATAATTGAAAAGCGGTAATCAAAAATTGTGATTAACATAAAATTATCCATTAGTGTGTTTTTGAAATACAGTCTATTTTTTTTCTGAAGTATTAATTTTTGGGCGCATAGATATTATGAATTCAAAAATAAATAACAAATACGACTATTTTTCCACTTAATTTTCAAATACGCTAAACAAATATATAGAACAAATATATAGCTAGACACCTTGCACGACCTCAATCAGTATTGACTCTAAAGAAATTCCTTTGATTGATTTTTATCTTCAATCTACTAATGTGTTTACAGCTTTTTGTGTCACTAGATTATTCAAAAGAGAACACAGATGTTGCGTAAAAAAACTTGATCCAAAATTTGCGATGTGCTGCTTTAAAAAAATTGCAGTATTTCTTTGACACAAATTTTACGATATCATACCCAAGATTACGATATAAGATACCAACATTCTAACTTAAATACAGTTACGTCTTTCACATCGTCTTAAGCCTCTTCAAATTAATGAACTTATGGTTCCCGATCAGAATTAATTCTTCCAGTCTTGTTTACCTTTCCAGCCAATCTATCAAGTTCTGTTCAAAACTCCTGTAAATGTCAATATGCTTCAAGCTCCTGCAGTTGCTCATTAAAACTTGTCTCCGTGTTTGAGTCGCAATAACTCTTGTACGGACATCCTTACCTTCGATTCTAACCCTTAAACCTATCACCATAAGGCTGATGTTAGGATACAACATAAAGTCTTCAAATGGTACACCGTACTTAGTAATACGTTGCTCACAAAGCGCGGATCACGTAAGCCCGATAGTTCGTGACATAGTTTTTGATAATTTTCAAACTACTATGAACGTTACCGTGGGAGAGCCATTCATTTGTACAAATGGGCCGGCTCGACCGGAGTGATACCACGGCCTCACAGAAAAGCGGCGTAAAATGACGCTTGCGTCGTGTTTCGTCCCGTGAATGAGGGCACCGGAAGCCCAATTCCCCACCCCTTCCCCATTAATTCCCCATCCATTCCCCCTCCATACCACCTAAAAGGTCGGCAACGCATTATGTGGCTCCTTTGGTGTTGCAAGTGTCCATGGGCGACAGCATTCACTTATCATCAGGTGATCTGTCAGCTCGTTTGCCGCCCTATCCCATAAAAAAAGTATATTATTATTATATTCATTTCGCCATATCAACGTTATCTATTCTTTAATTCGGATTTATTAACTTAGCATCAATAATTATGGTTTTACAGAAAAGTACAACCGACGGACGTCAATCGTCGAAGATATCATTCAATCAAAAATTGCAAAAAAAAATATGCAATAGGAATAAAAACATATTTTACTTAGAGGCATATACTATAGGGATCCAGAAATAGGGTAATTGAAAACAGTTTTGATGAAGACATGCATACAAAAATGCAAATGTACTTGTAATTGAAAGTAAAATATAACAACGAATAAAACGAAATCTTTTGCAATAGGGATATTCCTTCACCCAAGCCAAACGATACATCACATATTGACATCCAGGTATCCTCGCAAATCACAAGAACTACATTAAATAAACGTTACACCCTCAACGGTCCCCCCGTTGATCATTGGTTCTTGTGTCGGGGATCCGGAATACAGACACAAACACCCAGACCACGAAATACATCCATATGGCCAATACAAATGCCTATCATGAGCGGGGACGGAACCCGCGACTATTAGCGCTTCAGTCAGTTGGAGTGACTGTACGATGTACAGTACATAGTCATTGAGCGCGCGCGGACGCAGCATTTATTTGACCTGCTTAAGATTTTCCTTATACATATAAAATCTCTTAAGATCAGTTCACGAAAGGGCAGCTACCGCGCCGCGTGTGCTCAACCACTACCATATACCATTACCATTTATTATTTACCGTTTAGCAATATATTCTAAACCATTTAAGTCTTTAATATTATTTAACTATTATACATACTACTTTCTATAGTGTCGGCTTACACCCGACAGCAATTCTCTCTAGATCTTAATTCTAATCACCACATACAAACAAAAAATACATGAAAACCCATAAACTTAATCAACGCGACGCATCAAAGGCGCCGCGTAGAAGGGCACAATTATACCATCTTCATAGTATTTAAACATTAAGCATGTGATTACCCACATCCATCAATTGCCTTGAATCAGGCCTGTAATCGTTGGAGACAATCGATAAGTAAATAAATGCAGTCCACATCGCTGGAGGAAACAGCGGCTATTAAGTGTGGGCCTGGTGCAAGATAGGAAATTGAAGCGATAATATGTTTTTAGTAGGCGATGCGAAAATTGTAGTTCTCAATTCGATTCTTTATCTTTTTGTATGTCTATATCTAAGCGATTTGGGAATCGATTTGAATGACCATTTATTGTTCTATTCTTAATAACATTTTATCAAAATCGTTGAGTTTGATTGATTGAAGTTGGTTGTTTTATTTGTGAAAATAAAATTATTAACATAATTAAAAATTATCAACATTATTTTATTTATTTCACATTCAACTCAAGAGTCCGTTAGGATTAATATTTATATACAGTATAGTTTTCATAATATACGCAAGATATTTTATGTGCTATTTTTGTATATTTTTATCTACATTTTTTCTTCTTTTTTTTGCATTTTTCACAAAAAAGGGGACTTAACTCAAAATTCTTGAAATTTCTGAAATCCCTTACATGTAGTTTGTACAAAAGATTTCTAACTAGTATTTGCTTCTCTATGATTAAAAACATTTTTCTTATAAATAGTTTAAGACCGATATATTTTTTTATTATCTGCCTTAAAATCATCAAAAGAACTACTGATGTTTGAGCACAACACCAAAAAACAATTTTAACCAAATATCTGGTAATAATATATATTGACAAATAGTCATAGTAATCTAGGTAGATGGATGATCAAGTATCCCATTTCTAATCTACCCATCTGACCTTTGTGTCCATATGAGATATTACAACCCATCATCTTAGATCTTCAACATACATATATTATATTCATATTCTTCATTTCTTGAGGAGGATATTGTAAAATGAATAATTTTGTAGGATTTATGATTATTTTTCTACGTGAGGATTAACTCGGAATCATATATAAACAATTTCAATAAATATTTATATAATATTATTGTAGGTATTTAAATCTACGTAACACAGCCTGTACATATCCCACTGCTGGGCATAGGCCTCTTCTCCTATTAGGGAGAAGGTAATCTAGAAAATGTTATTTATCGTATAATATAATATCTATGTCATACGAAAATTTCGTTCCACAAATTTGATGATTTTTTTTTTTGTGTATCTTTGGTAGTTATGATAACTGGTCAGTAAGCACATTTTTATATGGATAGGACGGCAAAGGAGCTGACAGACCACATGATGGTAAGTGAATGCTATCGCCCATTTGCAACACCAAAGGAGCTACAAAATGCGTTGTGTTTAAGGGGTATGGAGGGGGATTGGATGGGGAATTAATGGGGAAGGGTTGGGAATTTTTATATCGCTAGATTATCATAGTGTCGCTTTCCAGAAAATTTTGCACACGCGAAACCGCAAAGGGCTTCTTCATTCACAAATAAAATCAGTATTGACTAAATCTTTATACCAAACATTAAGCAGCACATCAAAAAATTAGTATTTTGTTTACTAGTCCTTTCTTTCCAGTTCTTTAATTG